>JAVCKT010025828.1:5530-17793 GCA_032273925.1 Rhynchotus rufescens
AGGTCAAGGGAGGTGATTCTGCCCCTCTACTCAGCTCTGGTGAGGCCACACCTCGAGTACTGTGTGCAGTTCTGGGCTCCCCACTATAAGAGGGATGTGGAGCTTCTCAAGAGGGCCCACTGTAGAGCAACCAAGATGATTAAGGGGCTGGAACATCTCTTGTATGAGAGGAGACTGAGTTGGGCCTGTTTTCTCTGGAGAAGAGAAGGCTGAGAGGGGATCTGATCAATATATACAAATAACTGAGGGGAGACCATAGGGAGGAAGGGGCCACTCTCTTCTCAGTGGTGGCCAGTGACAGGACAAGCGGTAGTTAATGGATGTAAGTTGAAACCCAGGCAGTTTCCTCTCCATATGAGGAAGAACTTCTTTCCTGTGAGGGTGGCAGAGCCCTGGCACAGGCTGCCAAAGGAAGCTGTGGAGGCTCCTTCTCTGGAGGTCTTCCAAATGCACCTGGATACCACCCAGTGCCACATGCTCTGGGTGCCCCTGCTGGAGCAGCAAGGTTGGACTACGTGATCTCTAGCAGTCCCTTCCAATCTTGAACATTCTGTGACTCTACACAATACCTTGTTAACTGTAGCAGTATTGAATATGTGAATCTTTCTCTTCTGATGGGGTTTTTTATTCCTACTAGTGGAAAGAAGTTATCAGAGAGGAGAAAAGGGCTTAAGACTAAATGAACTTAAAAAGCTCCTTCTGCCTCTTCCATATGAAGCAAAAAGCAAGTAAAGGCACTTTTTCTTTTTTTTTTAACATATCAACTTCCATCCTCTTAAACATACTCCCTAACATATCTCCCACGTTTAGAAAGACAGAATGAAGGACTTCATCTCTCTCTCTAATCTACAGAAAACTAAAAAACTGGGGTGACATTGGTCACTGGTAGTACAGCGTATAAAAGATTCATTAAAAAATTTTAAAAGGCTCAGACACATATAAACTAAGCAGTATCAGCAAGGCTGTTAAGGCAAATCCCTAGGAAATGGGAAGCATGGATGTAATTTTCCTGACATCTTCCTTTTTATTTGTTTGCAAATAAAGCATTCCCATGTTCTGAGCGTTTAATATGTGCATTAATAAGCAAAGGTTCTTCTGCATCTAGAAGCAGGTTAAACACTCAAGAGAAACTCAATTAAAAACATACAGAAAAAGATTAATTAAAATAATTTGTTTCTTTTGTACTAAGTGCCCCGAGGAAAGGAATCAAGCTTTATATACTAGCTTTATGTAGAGCTTTCCACTTTCTAGGGAAAATATCAATGAAAAGCATCCTAAGGGGCAGAAAAATGGAACATCTGAGCTTAATGAAGGTTGACAATGACTATTATTGATGTCCTTATCACAGATGACAAGAGGTTTAGGAGACTGTTCTACCATATTGACACTGTACCAGTTCAAATGCTTTTTCCTTCCTTTTTTTTTTTTTAAGCTGCTTCATAGGCAGGGTTTGAAAAACTTGATGTGCAGAATGACATTTGTCACCCTTTGTTCCCCAGATAAGAGTGTTATCTTCCTGTTAGTCATCTTTCAAACTGAATAACAGCTGCATTAGCACAAATTATTCTCTGTCCGTCAATTTTAATTTCAAGATGAAAAACAAAGGCAAACTCCATGTGGAAGAAGAATACATCAAGAAGGGAAGAACATCTTCTGCCCATTTGTTATGAATAACACTTGCTACATGCAAAAAATGCATTTCTGCATTTGGGCAGGCATGCATTTGGGCAGGCATGAAAGAACATTTGGGTCCTTTCAGCTTCCCAACATAATGCCTTGCCTAAGATTTGTTTTGAACCATTTTGAAGTACTCCCAATTCTTTTCTAGGTTTTGAGCCTCTGAAATGCTCAGAAAACAGTTTCAAGCTTTTCCTCTGCATGCTTAAAGTATTTTCTTTCTGCATCTAAATAGGTTAGAAATATTTTCTTCAAAAGGTAAACCCACACAATTCCTGAACTTTAAAATTTAGAAGAAGACAAGGCTCATGGTAGGATTGTGAAACTGGTAACTGGTATGCTTGTGTAAAGCCTAAAATACTCATAAGTCATTAGGAGCATCTGAAGTATAAGCTCCCCAGGCTCATTAGTATTAAAGCCTAGAAAATTAGATTTTTATTAAATAAATTTATCTTTCCGTAAAGCAAATTTTAACTCAGCACTGCTTGTAAAAGGCAGATCCAAACATCTTTTAGAGAAAGTCCCCCCCTAATTCTATTTTCCAATTTAATTACAAACAGTTGGCCACAAAAGAAACAAGCTCTAGTTACCCAAGAAATAAAGCATCACAGTAAAACAAGTATTAGCACAACTGAAATCTTAAGCATTAATAGAGATTTTTGATATATACCAGTACTTAAACTTGCATGTAGAGAAGACCAGAATACTACTGTGCATTTTATAAGAAAGCCTCATTAAGTTTAAAGCATGCAGACCAGAAGCTCGCTCGCTTGCTCTCTCTCTCTCTCTCTCTCATAAGAAATTGCCAGAGTTAAATATATGTACACCTCAGGTGGGATATCTTTGAAAATAATTTCTTTCCATGTAAAAAAACCTTCAGATCTTTTCTTTGAAATACAGCAGAGCTCAAAATGTGGCAGAGATTCTTATGGCAGAGATATGACTTGGACAACAGCTGTAAAAATTTAACTCCTTTTATCCAAGCTGTAAGCCTCTAAATAAATGAATAAATAAAAAGCAACAAATCCAACCATTTGCCACCAACTATTTCAGTAGTTCTGTGTGCTAACTTCCAGAGGCCATTTGAGTTATTCTAGCAATGTCTTGTTCCTGATGGCTGGGTTGAATCCAGAAATGTAGTTGGGAAAAATATAAAGAGCAGGATAAATGGGAATACTTCCAGGAATAGAAAGGTATATGTAGATCTATCAGGTGATGAAAATAAATATCTGCAATCAAATCTGTCTTGTGAACAATGCATCTTTCTGTTCTGTTTATTCTCCAAGAACACTGTGGCTAAATAGCCAAGTGAAGAAGCACCCTTCAACTCTTCATAAGGGAGGAAAAATGCAGGAACAAAAGAAACGGGAGCAGAGAGATGGACACAGGCAGCAATGGGATCATAATGTTTAGTATTTTATATATCCCATGTCATGTTCATGTTCTAATTGATCTTTGACTGTAAGACTTAAAATATGATTAAAAAAATTATGCTATGGCTATTTGATAGTTTATTATGAAAATCACGATGTGCCCGAACACCTAGTTCAGTGCCATACTGGGAGCTTATACTAAGCCTATAGCATGTGTAGAAATGCAGAAGAGCAATTGTCTAAAGAAGTGCCTTATTTCCAGTAGAGCTTTATAGAAATTGCAGTCAATGTGGAAGTTGCCAACAGTTATAAACTGTCAACGTGCTGATAGGAAAGTAAACAATGTAAAAGTGAAGCCAGCATTGGAGTCGCACAGCATGGTACGCTGCTGTAATGGTTTAAATCATAAACCAAATGATTGTTATTACAGAGATAGTAAATGTCATGCTTACAGAAAAATAGTGCATGTTAAAAATGACTGCCATTAAAAAGATAAGTCTCACAGGGGGAAAGGGACCTCAAGCCAGTAAACAGACAAAATGCATTACAGCAAGAAGGCAGGACTGAAATAGGAAGTCTTGTCTAATTACCAGATTCAGCTATCATTTATAGTATTCTTTACCACCAAGAGAAGGCTAGGAGAGAGACAGATACAAAAACAGTAGACTTTATTTTTTTTAAAGCAACAGAATTGCAGTTATAATTAGGAGTATGGCATCTAAAATATGCATATCTAAAAATAGATATGCTGGGGGCTTTAGACGTGCCTTTGGTATTTGCCTTACTGGTAAGGAGAATTTTGCACATAAATTGCATTCCTATTTAAATACTGCACAAGCAGAAAGGTAAGACTGACTAACAGAAGCTTTGAGAACCACATCCTTCCACCATTAACGTAAAAATGCAGTCCTTAACACAGAAGAGGAAATCCTCACAAGCAGCCCATCTGTTACTACAGCCAGATTAAAACACCTGAAAAGCAAATTTTTCTCATTACAGCAGTTACCAGGGAAATATTCTGCCTTGTTATACACAACTCTATCCAGAAAAGAGTTGAATTCCCTTCAACTTGGGGACAGCTGTACTCTAGCTGACACTGAAGGCCAACGTGTTCAAATGCTATGAGGCAAGATTCAGAGTAGTGAATATGAAGAGGACCGTAATCCTGAGCTGTAAGCACCTCCTGCACCACTCAGAACAACAGACTTTCTTGAACCCCTGTTTGATTAGGACGTTTCATAGAAAGACAATATTCTATTTTCTTTCAAGTTAATTCTAATGGAGAATCTACCATAACTTTTTAATCAACGATACAGTGGAGGTTTATGCAATATATAGCATGAGATACAAAAGAGCCATGGAGAACAGTGCATGCAAAGCTTCAGTTTACTGTTTTTTAGCAATGGAGAATATGGATTTAGATAGACCCAATTAGATGGACCCATTCCTTCAACTTCAGACCTGGTTTTTGAAGAGACACTAACACAGGGCTGTCAAATGCTCTCGAGGACACTCTGCCCAGTCTAAGAAGCTCCCCCAGAGCCCTGCTTTTGGGTATCCCTCCACATGCACGTGCCGTGTGGGAGCCAGCAAGATTCTGAATGGATTTTCAACCTTACTGGCCTTATATTGGCTCCTCAAGGATCTCTACTGCAACAGGCTGCTCTGAAGCTGGCTAGCACCTCTGTGACACAAGCCTGTTTAAGAGAATAATTTACTCTTACATCTACCTTCACTTGTGCACTTCTTAGTTGGGATAGCCATCGTTGTCAGGACCTGCACAGGAGATATTCAGATCGGCTCAGCTTGGCCAGTGACATTACCAGAGGGCTCCTTCCTAGACTATGAGAGGGTTGAGGAGCGGAAAGCAGACCCAGTTCTGCTGCACAAATCTCTATGGTACTGTATCCTGCTTCATCATATACATGGCTACCAGAATGAGAAACTTTGCTCTTGTTATTGTCAAGGCCAGGAGAAAAGAAAAGCTTCTGGAACTTTTCTATTGAATACTCTCTTCTTCATATAACTAAGGAACAGAGCACCCTTGGGGCATTAAGAGCAGCCGACAACTGATTACCCATCTAAAATGAGTGGGTCATGCCCTGTCCATTGCTGATTACTCAAAGAGTAGGTCTGTAGGGTGGAGGAGTTTCTGTAAAAAATGTTCCAGGAGCAGAATTTTCTGTACTTTTTGTCATTTAAAAGACTCATTATAGTGTGGCCCAAAAATCCACTTGGAAAATAATATCTGAGAAAAAAAAAAATCAGCATAAAGCATGAGTAGAAAGGTAAAAGATGTCTTTCGAAGTTATTCTCAAGGCGATCACTTCATATCTCTTTTCATTATGCAGCATATTTTTCAGGTATTCATTCTGAATATATTTTAAAAAAGAAAACATTGAGCTCACTATATTTTGAGACTCATAAAATACTATTATGCATTTGAAGTATTTTATGCTCCAGGCCAGTAGTTCATCATCTCTATTTCCCTGCTACATATGAAGCTAGATGAGGAAATCAGATTATCACCCTCAAAGCCCTTTAGGAAAAAAGCAGAATTAACGTGACAATTCAAGTTCATGGAGGAAGATACTTGTGCAAAGTGTGCATGACTTCTAAATTCATTTAACATTGATTTTGCAATTAAATTAGGTTATTCACTTCCTTAATGCTACTGTAGCAAACTTGAGAATGTCATAGGTAAATGAAGTAGTAACGCAGCAGGCTGAACTCACATGCATTGCCTTTTATCACCGTACAGATAACTGCATTCTGCAGAAGCCTCCTCTTTCAAAAGAGAGGCTATATAGCATAGTACAAAATTATGACAAACCTAAAAGATAAAACATAGCTGGGACTTCGCTGTTTTAGAGGGAAATGGCAAATGCAGGAGAAGGAAATGGCAAGCACAGCTGCTACAGACCGCACTCTGGATAACAAGATTTACATATTTGCCATAGCTCATTGTTACTGCTCTCTGGATAGTAAAATCTATAAAAATTATGGTATCTCAGTGCTGGCATACCATACATTTAACAATGCTAATATTTTAATGCAATTTAATTTGTTCAGTTCAGCACATTGCTTAAATATCCTTGGAGAGCCATGTAATAGAAATACTCATGCTGAGATAAAGGAGGTATGAGTGAAAATGTGTGTATGGAAGCACAAGAAGAGGCAGAACCAGGTTTAAAAAGAATGTTCCATTTTGATAACAGGAAGATGAGAAAGTGGGGGTTTATGTGTCTTCTTTTGCAAACACCAATAGTCTTGGCTGAGAAAAATGTCTGTTCTTGAATGATGGCTAGAAAATATTTATTTAGGATAAATAGATTAGAGGAAGACATGCCAACTGATAGTTCCAATAAAGCTTCATTTTCCTCTCCTTAGTGATGGCCTTATGTTTATATACAATGAATAAAACGTTCAGTTTGGGGAAGACACGCACACTTACATATGTGTATGTCCATGCCACACTGAGAGCTAAAGCTCTGAGTAGTAGCTCTGAGCTAAAGCTCTCAGTAGCAATCTCACCAAATCTCTATGCTTTTAAAGAGTTTCCAGAAATAAGTTGCAGCAGAGTAACTGCAGCAACAAAAGAAAAATAGAGCAGCATAGTCATGAAAGATAGTAATAAAAATCATGGCATAAGTTAGGAGATCTTGGAGATAAAGAAGCACTTAGGTTACCGCAGAAACCAAAGGCAGCCAGGCCAGACAAGAAAGGCCTGAACAGTCGGGCTTTATATTGGTGTAAATGTCAGATTTTTACTGAACTGTCTGTTGCAGCTCAGGAACCCACCAACCCAAGAGTCCAGTGGTGGGATTCACACACAGTGAGGAGGTGAGCACTGAAGGAAGGGAGCATGGCCAGGCTTGACGTGCTCTATTTCATGGCTCAGTGAGCCCCTGACACTGCAGTCAAAATGTGCTGTATTCTAATAATCTCCTGATTATAACAAATGTCAACACAGCTGAACTCGAACAATGAGCTAAACTCATTCATTAGCTATCTCGTAGGGGTTTAATCATGGGTTTTAAGATGAAAATGGTTGTCAAGAAATACTTTCATTTGTTGTTTGCTTTCCAAGTTCACATGTGAAACTTCATCGTTATTTCTATCATTATGCCAGGTATGATGTGATAGGAAGTCACTGATCTGAAGATGCTCTAGTTTAAGAAAAAAAGAAAATAATTACCAAGAAGCAGATAGGAAAGCAGAAGTCTCAAGAGCATGGGATATGGGTTCCTGCTGACCTCGGCCAGGAAGCAGCAGCTAAGCAATGCCAAGGCAAAAGGGCTACAGACATGATGATACACCAGAATCATCCTCCTCCAAAAACCCTGTTTCCTTCATCACTGAAATGAATTCTCCTTGTGATAATGTGGGGGTAAAGAATATACACGAAACAGAGTACTATTATGTTCAGGTAAATCTAGATCTAGAATATAAACCTGTATATATGAGCGTAACAAGACACAGGAGCTTTGGTACCCAGAGAGACCCAAGTTCAATAGAAGAGTCGCCAAATTTGGTGCTTTGAATACATAGACACAAACACCACAGTTAGGATTGCTGTACAAGTCCTCAAAAACATGGGAAATTGTGCTCCCGGCCCCAGTTTCTAACAGGGCACCCGGATCAGCCCCTGTGAGGGAGTCTTTTTGTGCCATGCATCAGTTCTAAGTGCCGCCTATTGAACTTTCAACACCATTTCTGAGCGCTGGTGTTAGCTTAATCTTAACACAGCTCAGATCGGCTTAACTGCTCTGTACTAATAGGATCATAACACTGGAAAGTGTGACCTTGCCCTTTGCAACCCCTGAAGCCTCCTCAGACTGTAACGGAGTCTTTGAAAGCCTTCAGCTAACATTACTAATTATAACTGCAATCTCCTGGGTTTGAAAGCAGTGAAACTTTGTTTTTAGCTTGACTAAGACAACGCTAGAAGTCTCAAGAAAAGACCTTTAGTTTTTTCAAGCCCCCAAACATTTTAATAGATGCTGAAAGATAGCCATCTTGGAATGATACAAGATGTCTTCTTATTAAGAGATTATATATTAAACCACAAACAGAAAAGCACTGGTTTAAGGTATCACTTTTTTTTTTTTTTCCTCTAGAGCATTAGGAAAAGAAATGAGAAATAACAATTACTGCAATTATTGAGCCTGTTCATCACTCCTTCCATGTGCAGTAACTGAAAACTATCCACTTAGGCTATCACCTACAGAACCACAGGTACTATGTGACTTCACCAAAAAATTCCTCTCCTAGGGAAATCTTTGTAGCATGATTTTTATGCAGATATGTACAAAACACGGCATCACTAGCTAGCTTTACAGTGGACAAAAACTCTCATTCACAGTTAAAAAACAGTAGAATTGTATGTTTTTCAGTAGCTGTATCAGTAAAATAGATAGGTCTTTTAGTCACAAACATGAAGCAACCTTTTCCTAGCTCGAACAGTAGCTAGCTGTAGTCATGACTCAAATAACAAGAGAAATACAGTGCTTTCCTACAGCAAAGACTAAGGAATATGCATTCAAGCAATTGTCTTACATAAACCTTTCAACTTCCTAATCAAATTAATATTTCAGCCATATATCTGCCTTACCACGTTCCCCTCCGAGGCATCAGGCCCACACATTTGAACCTCTCCCTGCTGGACTCCAGCAAGCTGAGGGTTCATCCCCAAGCCCCATGGCTCATGGACCCTCACAAGGCATCCAGCCCTCCTTGCAGGGAGCAAGTGCTACACGAATGGGCAACCACAGAGATTCCGTGACCTTCCCAAGAACCTTTTAAATTCTAATTAAAAGAAAATTTCCTTTCTCTAGCAGATAGGGAACTACTTGGAAGCAGAGGTGTATGTCCCCTCCTCCATTCAGTAAGTAGTGTGAAATATTGTTGTATTTACGGGAATGAGAACAAGACTCCGAATCTCTCAGACATTGCACTTGAGTCATGTCTGCTGCCTATTCCCCCCTTCCCCTTGCATCTTTTCTCCAGCAAAGATTTAATTATTCAATGCCAAGTGCAATAACATCAGGAGAGACCATGAGCATTCGTCCATGGAATACTTCATAGCACACTAATTAGGACTCTTTGGAGAGATTTAACAGTCCCTGTAGGCAGAGGAGGGAACTGAATCTGATCTCCTCTAACTCTGATGACTGTCCTCATTACACGCTATTGAAAGGGAGCGTAGGGACCTTCTAGTGGCCACCATTTCTGAGGCAAGTACTGCTCGAACCTCACTCCAGCTGCAGACAGGAGTCTTGTTCAGCCCCCCATAACTGGTAAAAAGCAAGACAGACCTCCGTGCCCAGCAGTTTTAGGATTCAGGCAGATTACATGGACTTGAGCTGACATGTGTCACCAGCTCCTAACTCAGAATGGGGCCTTGGAACAGGTCGGTGTGTGAGGCACCCTGCGTCCGGCCCTGAAGCAAGAGCCCTGAGGCTCTTGGAAGATGAATCACGAAGGGCTCATGAAGCTTTAGGAGCTCAGGCAGCGTTCACTGGTGTCCCCAGATGTGCCACATCCCCTCCCACGAGCAGCTAGAGCAAGCCCAGCAGCACCCAGCACCAGGACACAGCAGGAGGGTCCCAGGCTCCAGCGCACAATGGCCCGGGACCCGCAGCTCCATGGCTATGGATCAGCTCAGCCTCCTTTCCCAGCATCTTCCAGGATGGATTTTCTCATGTACAAAAAAGAATGAAATGTATTCTTAGCCATTTACTCATGCAAACCACCAATATAAACCAAATATAAACTATGGATGCAGTTTATCAGCTTTGAGACGCAGGCCTGGATATATGCATCTGACTGCAATGAAATTATATTACATACCTATTTGTGCCATTACTTATAGGTGACATATAAAGAATTGCACATAAAGAAGGGCACATAAAGAATTGCCTGATGGTAATAAGCATTCAAGTGCTTCAGTTGTTATTATGGATCACCAGTGTTTTTAATTTTTCCCCATTCCTTGAGACTTTTCATTTTTACCACTCAGAATTCAACAGTGACTAGTTATGATACAAAATAACTATATAGATCTCTTTTAGTGAAAACAGGGCTGTTATTTTGAGAGTTATTGTAACAGTTATTACAATAAACATATATATCTTCCCCCAAATTAAACTAGTCTGACAAGAGCTTTTCATTACTAAGGAAACTTTTAATATTCCTATTACTTATGGTGTCCTATACAATTAATCTTTTATTTTTAACAATCTAAATGAGAGCGAATGTGAAATTTTCATTTTTTTTTTAGGTTGCTGCTTTTTATCTTTACCAATTAGTGCCTCCTTTGAATCTCATCTCGTGATACTTGATTAGCCCTCTTAAATCTACTAGAGGTTATACATTCTTCATTTATGTCATTCATTAATCACTGCTCAATAACTGCTGTCAGAAAGTTGTCATTTTGATGTCGCGTTGCTCACTGCATTCTTTCTTGTTGGTAGTTAATCAAATGCTCCCCTGCTGCGGTCAAAGCACAGTTTGATAGCAGATTCAGAGGTTACCCAGCATTAAAACACAAAGCTCATTGTAAAAGTGCATTTTTTGCTAAGCTGAAAGCTTTCACTTTGCAGTCACGGGCTAATGGCACACTGTTGTCATGCCCTCCTGACTGGGTAGCTAGAAAACAGTACTAAGTTCTGCTGCCTAACGGATGCAGAACTGTAATGACTGTCTAATTACCTGCAGCTCTGAAATGAACTGCAAAGTTTCTGCCGTCAATCATAGCGAAATAATGTTTCTTTTTAAGATAGTGGAATTAGAACAATTGTCAAAATGTATTAAAACTTCAGGAGGCGGTAAGTGAAATGAAAGCACCCAATAGAAAAAATTCTATCCTGGAATAAAACCGAACATTTTCATTTCTCATGTTTGTTCAAGAAAGATTTATATTGGGAATATGCTGAATTAAATTCTGCAAAAGCAGTAGTTAGGTAGCAGGCACACTGAAAACAAATGAAGTATCAATCCAAATGACAATGAAAGAGAGGAGTGAAATGGGACCAAGAATTATTGCAGCAAATAAAAGTAAACGTAAAACAGACTACTGAAAACCCTATGTCTTTTTGTAGCAGTTTGACATTGCCATGCTTATTTGTTTAAAAAGAATCATCAATGTTTGATGTCTCTGCATAAAAATGATCTATACTAACAATTCTCTCTCTTTCCTTTTGGAGATCTTACCAGTGATCTACACGAGCCCCAAACAACTGCAGCTGTATAGCCAAGGAAGTAGTAAAAAATACGAAGAGATGTATCAAGTTAATTACTATATTAACTTCATTTTTAAGGCATATGGGAATTTTATGTAATTATGTAAGACCAGTGTGGCAAATACAAGTGAGAGGAAGCAATAATGTTTGGGGTATTGCAATTAAATGCTCTAAAATAATGAGATATTTCTAGAAAAAAATCACATACATACATACACATATATATATATATATTTATATATATAAAGCCTTGAGCTTGAATTCTAGACCCAGACAGAAAAGTCAGAATCAGAATCAGACCAGAAGGCTCAAGGAAATGATCCAAAGCACCATAATAATTCAAACTGGGGAATAGCTGAGATAAAAGAGTGATTTTTAGCTTTGTGAACCTACCTATTAAGGAAATGGGGAAAAAAAATGCCTTATATCCACAAGGATAATTAGGAAAAATGTATATGTCTGTGCTTATTGTTTTGTATACTATTTAAGTATTAATTTTGCTTGCTACCCTGAGATCTAGTCTGCTTTATAAACATAACGATGCATGGTTAGAATCCAAGTTTAGACCTGCTTAATTAAACTGCATCATTGAACTTCTTAATAATTAAGTGGCACCAATGACACACAGAAATGAAAATGACTTCTATATATAAAATAATATATATTACACAATCATTTTATAAATAATACATAAGAATTGGTATATTTATCAAGTGATAGAACAGTAGTCCTTAACTTGCAGCTAAGACACTTAAGCCAGTTCAGAGCCTGTCCTTTTCTATTCCTGTTTCCTCGGTTCCTCTTCTACAAAGAATCTAGTTATAGTCACTGCTCAAATGTAAGAAAACTAAAATCTTAGGAAGGATAAAGAAGTGTCTCTGAAACTCTGAGAATATGATAAAGATAGATGAGTGCAATTATTTTTAATTTGATTTAAAAAGCATACTATGGTTGCATATTTTAAGTACGT
>JAVCKT010025829.1:0-13867 GCA_032273925.1 Rhynchotus rufescens
TTTTGGAGGGGGTTTTCTTCTATATCTAACCACGCAATTTCTGCCATAGGTTACTTGCCAAACAGCATTCATGCTGTGGAAGCAATGCTGGCTGCTGCAAGTATCGGTGCTATTTGGAGTTCAACGTCACCAGATTTTGGCATTAACGTGAGTACCTTCATCACTGTGTGCACTAGCAAAGCTGTCGTGATTCCGGCAATCCCGATGGTGACAAACGAGGGTGACAGAAGGACTTTGTTAGTTTTATTCTTCCTGCCACCTTGCGGCAGAGCTGAGTGGTTTTTTTCTGCCAGAGAAAGGACATTACTTAGGCTGAGACTATTCACAATTGCCAAAGGATCTGAAAGCCTAATTGTCGTTAATCAAAACGAGTTTTTTGAAGTTCTTATAATGAGCAGTAGCAGATATAAATTTTAAAACAGAGTACTCAGTCTATTTTTCACCTAAATGTTTGGATGAAAACATATGGAGAATGAACTGTTCTTGTACTGCTGAACACAAAGAAAATACTAACATTTTTAGGCATTTTATGTCCTTTATGTCAATGTTTAGCCTTGATAGTTGGCTAAGTAAATAGAAGTGTTATCCCTGGATTAGCACTAGAGGGCAGCAGCATTCCATTTCCTTGTTTAAGATTGTATCATTTGAGGGGAAAAAAGATTAAAAAAAAAAAAAAAATCATTACACCAGGTAATGATCAGACTCTTCTTCAAATATTTTCTGCTTGCCCAGAAAATGGCAGTATGGAGTGCTTTCTTTGCAGTGTGATTTGATCTCTCCTCTGGAGGAAGATTGTTCTCTTTGCTTGTATTACAGAGTATGGGCTTGCTTTCTCTCCCTGTTGATGTGCTGTTATTTTCAGTGCCTGGCTTTAGTTTTTGTGATAGCTTTTTAATGAAACTTAGCCTTGGAGCAGCAGTGCCATCAACATCATTTATTCTCCTTTAGTTAACGTGCAGGTGTTGGCATGAATTCAACATCTAAAATTTTGAGGGAGATCAGCAGAGGTCTGCCAGGATATTGGCTTCCACCCTAAGGAATAGATTTTGCTCCTTTTGTGCACTTGTGTTAGTACTAAAATAAATGGATATTTCACATTCAGGTATTGGAAACAGTGTATTGTTTTCAGCATTTAATTTCAGAGCTAATTGCATATAGATGCTTTGTGCAGTTTAGAAATGGCACTTTCAGAGCTGCCTACACGTTGCAGCCTCTGAATACCGTACATCTAAAGGCTTTGCAAGCGCTCAGGAAGGCTGTTGTCAGAGAAGCAGTGAATTCCCTCCCACGCAGAGTGCCACCGTTGGCAGCTTTTGCTTCAGTTTCTTTGGTCCTTATCTGTGTAGGTATATTTGTGTAGAAAATGGTTCTCTTCAGCTTTGCATAAGAGGCTGTTGGATACATAAGTTTAACAGGCTCTGCTGTTAGAACTGTATGAGAAACTTGGTAAGGTCTAATAAAGTTAGTGCAGCTCCATTCATAGGACCCCATACAATTTTTAGTGCAGGTTTTGAGGCTCATCATGTAGGATAAGCTGTATTGGGTACACCTGAGCCTTTTGTGGGAGCAGTTTCTTGCTGAGCCATCCGGTTGGATTAAAACTGCAGTGCAGCAATTGCAGGTTCCATCTGTTGGTATTCCAAGCTGCCCTGTGGGACTGGATCCTGCCAGTGTTAATGCATCCAGCTGGGGGAGTTAGCAGGGTTGATAAGACTGTGAGACCTGTAGCTGTCTCAGTTTCCAATTTTCACTTCCCATTTCCTTTCTTCTGTTAGGAAACCCTTAGTCATCTCCTTGGTCTACTTTTTTAGCATCAGGCAAATGGGTAAGGAGGGGTACGTTCAATGTTCAGCATGGATGGTGAAAAGGCTACAAAGAAATGAATATAATAAATTAAAGACAACTAGAAACATAGCTTCATGCTCCATACTTCTGGAGTAGACTCTTGCATCTATGATTAGCCCAGCATGGGAAGATGATGTTTAATAGTTCACTTGATTGTAATTTTCTTGCATTGGTCTCAATTTGGCTATAAATAGACTCTCATTTTAGCTATGAAGTAGATGAACCAAGATGCAGATAAGGATATGGGGTTTTAGGAAGAAAAAACACACGACTAAAGTCTAGTTTTGCAACATGATTAAGGAGACCCTGTTCTTAAACAGTTGACAGTTTTACAATATTGAGTAATCTTCTGGTTCTGAATGTTTCAAGTAATACAACTAGAGAGGAATGAGCGTAACTGAGAGCTTTTATTAAGAGGATTTGGTTTTTGCTGTTGAATACAAAAAGATCTGTTACTAGAAGGCTATGGCAAGCAGTGTACATGAAAAAATAAAAGTGACTAACCAAAATTGTCTAAAATGTGGTAATAGCTGTGGTAAGTGCCTAAAGCAGACCTGACTGCGGAACACACCTGAAAAATTAGCGTCTGAATGTGACTTGCCTCAAAGTGCTAAAGGAACCTTGGCAATCTTGCTGGTGGGGTGTGTAAGTGCTTGCAATATCTGGGCATGCAGGTAAAAATCAGTGGAATAGTTTCCTTTGTCCTTGGAGAGCAAAGGTGTGAATTCATGTGAAGTGCCACCTTGGCATATATAAATACATCTTTTGGAAGTCTAATTTGTTTTTTCAAAATATTCATGAAAACTAACAAGCTGTTAGTACCCTGAAGCAGCACTGGGGTCAGTTCACAAGGTGTATGGAGCACCTGTCTGAAGATACAAATAGGAGCCTTGGGAGCCTTCAGATAAGTTGTGCTTAACTCCTACTCACCTCAGAGGTACTTAGTGTCTTTAGCTGAATTTGTGAATATTTTTCAAGATGTTTTTAGGTGCTTAGACACTTCTGTGAACTTTGTCCTTCAGTGAATGATGTTTTTTGTTGCTTTGTGGTGATTTTGCCTTTGTTACTGATTGATAAATGCGGGGGATCATGAAAAACAGTGTGAGAACCCTGTTGTGCCTTGAAGATCTTGTGTGAGCAAAGATACAAGTAAGTAAGAAGTCTAACAGTTCTCCTGCTGATTTCTATCCTTGTTCCTTGCTTGAAACAAGATTTGCATTTTGGAACCAGTAGGTTTTCTTATGCCAGCAGTTCATTTTTCAAGTTGCTTTTCTTGTTCATACCTAGGGTGTGCTGGACAGGTTTTCCCAAATTCAGCCTAAGCTCATCTTCTCCGTTGAAGCTGTTGTGTACAATGGCAAAGAACACAACCACTTGGAAAAACTGCTTAGTGTGGTAAAAGGTATTTCATTGCATGTCCTCTCACCTCAGCTGTGCTGTGCTCCAAGCTTGTCCTGTCACTGAGAGAAGTCCCACCTCTGCTTGCCCCTGTCCTCCATCCTTTACCCTACTCCTGTGGATAGGGATGCTGCTTAAAGCAGAATTAGTTTGAGTAAAAACTAGCCAGTCTCTTGGTTAATTATAACAGTCTTCAGCTAGTTTAGTTAAATATATCAATGCCTGTAACAGCATAAGTCAATGGGTGACAGAAGTGGGGGAACAAGGAATAGCACTACTTGAGCTTTTCTTAAAGTGATGTGAAGTGTTACTGAAAGCTACAAGGGGATCATGCAGAACTAAAGCTTGTTGATTTAAGCGTGTCTTTTTTTAATTAAAAGACTGTCAATAATAAGGAAATCTTAGGTAAAGATTTAGATTTTGGGGATCTCTTAATGTTTAAAAATGTCCATTACTCAGTGTATTATGCTGTACAGTCTAGTTGGATAAGACCTTCGCTTATGAGTAGTAATTTTTTTCTTTCTCTTCTAGGTCTTCCAGATTTAAAAAAAGTGGTGGTGATTCCATATGTCTCCTCAAGAGAAACTATAGATATTTCTAGGATTCCAAACAGGTATTTTTTCTATAAAAACCCATCTCAGAATTAATCTCCACTGGGTCCAAATCGCAACAGGTGTCTGAAATGATCATCCCTCTTCCTTTTGAAGATAGTGTCTTGAAGACAGAATGTGTCATGAGATGATAAAGTCCAGAAGAAAATCAGTCTAGAGTGTTCCTTTTTTCTCCTTGCTTCTCTGTTATTTTGAAAACTTTTCCCTTGGTGATAACCTTGGGGGGGGAGTGTAACAGTTGCATGGTCTCCAGGCACAAGGTGACCAGATTTGAATTAAAGTGTGTTTTTTGTGCAGCAGAATTTGGCTGGACAGCACTGTTGTCTCCTGCTGTGCCATCTCCAGCTGCTCTGATCAGCTGAAGCCTTTCTAGTGGTGTTACAGGATGGCAAGAAGAGCTGTGCGAAGTCTTTCCAGGAAAGAGGCATTTCTAGCCTCTTTTGTTGACGAGAGTGAAGCAGCTGTTGGTACAAATATAGGTGCAAGAGCATCTGTTGTAGGGAGAGTGCTTGGTTTAGCATTAAAACTGAAATTGTTTTAAATAAACACTCTTCGCAGCGGAGCTGCATCTATTGTGGAACCACTAGAGCAGTGCAAAGAGTTTAGATTTAATTAAGAGATTGCTCTATACTATGGCTGAGATATAGGCAAATTCCGTGCTTCGTTGTCACAATAAATTGGGCACAGCTGTTGAGTTGGATTTATTGATCATCTGAAATGTTTGTTCTTTGTGAAATACCCTTATCAGGGATGATATTTTTATGAATTCAATAGCATGCAATGGGGAGAAGAAAATGGCCTTCAGAACTGAGCAATGAATAATTTAAACAGTTTAACAGTAATTTGTCTAATTTACTGTTGTGGAATAGCTCAATTAAGTAAATTTTAGAAAGTGGTTGCGTTCCAGGATCAAGGAGTAAGATTGTTCCTCCAGAACCAACTCTGTTAAAATTGACTTTACTGCAACACTGTTTTCAATTGTACCGAGGGACATGGCAGTTCAGCTGTTCCCTGAGTTTGTTGGAATATCTTCTGGTTGCAGAGCAGGGACAGCTTTTGCCATGCTGCTCTGGCAATTGCTGTCTATAATACAGCAGGGGAAGTTGGCCTGTAGCTCTTGACATGGTCCTGCATTCCAAAGTTCCTCAGGTCTGTACAGGCATTTCTTTTCCATCTAGTGATGGGACAAAGTGGATCTTTGCAGTAGGAAAAAGTAACTGAGATGATTCTGCTGCTGGGTGTGAGCTCTGCTCATTTAAAGCACACTCTGATATCTCCTTTTTGCATTCCTGTGATTGCCCTCAGCTTTGGTGCTTTGGTGTATGGTATTTGCAGGGACAGAGAATCAGTTGAGGTTTGCTACTGTGCCCAAGCTAAAAAGGCCTTGAGGAATCAGGCACACAGCACAGAAATACTTGGCTTGTTCCAAGCAAGCTTCAGCTGATGCTGAGCCTGAGCTTATAAGCTCTTCTGGATCTGATTTCTAGACTTTTTGTATCATCTGCAACTGTTTTGATTCTGGGAGCAGAGTGTAGAGACATCCACACTGGCTCTCTGCCCAGCCAGCTTGGTCTTTGGATCTGAGTTTGCCTTAAGATGTATATCCTTGTCTGTATGGCACTGTACCTTCACTAATAAACCTTGTGCAGTGAATTTTTCTCCCCATTTGTGGTCTGATTTGTAAGCAAGCAGCATGCTACCTGTGCATAGGAGGCCTATATATTGTGTAATTCTGTCCAAAAGCAAAACAGTGTCATTCTGCCCCTTTGGTCAAGCTGTGAAGGGTAGCAGCTGGCTACAGGTACAGATTTACAGCCTTGCTTTTGTTGTGTTACAATTTAAGTTATACCAGTGTTTTGTTTTTAAAATACAAACAGGAAACAATTTAGTGATTTAAATAAAGAATGAAAGTGGAGTAGGAGTAAAACTAATATTGAGTATGTAGTACCTTGTTAGACAACTGTTGCATATGGAGATGATCTTCTATATGGGGCTGGGTAATGCTTTTAAACAGAACTGAAATGTTCCTTTTCCCTCCCTTATGCAGTGTCTTTTTAGAAGATTTCCTTGCTACTGGGAAAGGAGACCAGGCCCCCCAGCTGGAGTTTGAACAGCTGCCTTTTAGCCATCCTCTCTTCATCATGTATTCATCAGGCACAACAGGAGCACCGAAATGCATGGTCCATTCAGCAGGGGTATGTCCTTCCTCCTCCAGCTACACTGTCCTTTTCTAATAACTACCTGCTTTTTTTTCCTTTTAACAGTATTTAGTGTCATAATGTAATTGTTAAGGAAAACAGGTTGCTGAGAAGTTTTCAGTGACTTGAAACCTCTGTTTTCTAGGTGAGTGCTTGAAGGCAAATACAGGTTAATAAGGATATAAACTGTTCTGGAGATCCATCAAACTCCAGCAGTTTCCTGGGGCACTGTCTGGCACAAAGGCACAACTGAGAATTGTGTCAGAAAAGCCAAAAAAAGAATGGATTCCACTGATTTTTGGAGGCTTTCTGATTGAGATCTGTTGGCAGAGGACTGACAAGGATTACACTCTATCCACAATATCTTTATGACTAAAATGTTTCACCTCTCAGGGTTGTCAGTTCAGAGCATGATGTTGCCTTTAGCAATCACTCTTTAAAGAAGGTTGGCAAGGTCTTTTGGGTGTAAGTTTTGCTTTGGATGGATGTTTGTTTTAGGCTCTGTCTTTTGATGAAAGATACAAAGAAAATTAGTCAAATGTGCTCACATGCTTCTCACTATTCATATTCTAAAGTTCTAGGCAAATTGAGTTCAGGTAATGACTACATGATTCAGGTTTAGCATTCAAACTTGGTTTTAATTGTTACTTTTATTTCCATCATAACCTAAATAAGAGCGTTCTCATTGGTTTCAACAGAAGCAGAATTTGCCGGTGGTCTTTGTTTCCCTTTTTTTCCAGCCTAGAATTCATGAAGTTGCTTTGATAGTTAACACATGCAAAAAAAGTGGCCTTGCAGTGAAAACTTGAAATTATTGCCTGCTTGCAGTACACTTTAATATTGCTTTTTTGTACTGATCTTATTGAAGTTAATATGCAGTTTCTGTTAAATTTATAACTCAGTTGCCTTCTGCAATATGTTTCTATTCCATTTTCTCTGCACATACCCTGTTCTCTTGTGGCACATAGTGAGAGTAACATGTAAATAATGAAAATGAAGACTGATCACTGAAGATGTAACAAGCAGAGCCTCATAGGGAGCAACGCTTTTCTGGCTTTGGAAACAAAAATCTATTGTATTGAAGAACTGATTGTGCTAAAGAAATACATTTGAAGGGTGGTTTAATTCTCCAAAGATTAGCAAATAGTTATTCTTCCTATATTATAAGAACTTGTCCAAATTTCTCCCTTTATCTCACTCCTATGGGCCCCTTTTCACATTCATTTTGTAACTTTCAGATTTACCACTGTCTAAAGAGATGATCAGTTCACTTCTGTGTATCTTAAGGACTCCTTAGGCCTGGCTTCAGATAATTGCCACAGGCTTTTTACACAGTAGTAGGCAAATTACTAAGCCTGAATATGCCTAGTTTTCTGTCAGGCTGTGGTATTTCTGTCTTTCCAGAGTGTATATTACATATTCCTTCCAGTTCCTCAGGCCTGAGTTGCTTTCTCTCCAGTGCAACCTGGCTTCCCTGCTCTCGTGCAACATCCCTTTGCCCCATCCTGGCAGCTTTGTGGCTCCTGAGTGTGAAGTTCCCTGCTCTGCTGAAGATCAGGTTCTGCTGCTGCTTTGAATGTCATGGGAGGGCTCTGCAGCTTCACTGTTTATCCCCAGCACTCTCCCTCCAGGCCTGCCACCCTCTCCTCATCCACACGAGGATTTTTCATCCCAGCCTTTCTGGATGCCATGCAGAGAGCGTAGGTGGTTCAAGAGCAGGACCTGCAGCCCTGAGTTACTGCAGTCTCTGAGCTGTTGAAGGACTTAGCACAGATCTGCTCCATGTTGGCAGAGACCACAGCAGCAGCAGCACCTAATGATTGCTAGTTTTGATGCTCCCTGTGCTCAGCACTATCAGCCACACTTGAAGCTCAGCAAAAAGAAGCAGGCCAAGAAGTTCTTTTATCAGCTGGCAGGTCTGTGCCATGGAATGCTAAATGCTTAGGATTTATCCTGAGGGTCATATGAGACCTATAAATAAACTTGAGAGCATCTTAGGCTCTAAGCTCTTTAGAATGGCTATGCCTTCTACCACAACACTTCGCAGGTGGAAATAATGGCAGAGTTTGGAGGAATAGTTCATAGTCTCTACCAAAATCCACTGTTAACTTTTTTTTCCCAGCTATGGAATAATAACAATTAAGTGGAGAAGCCAATGCTTACTTTAGTTAAATTTGACTTTTAAAACACAGCCTCACTCTTCTGTGATTCCTTGAAGATTCTCCTGCAGAGGCAAAATGCCTACTTTTATATGTAGGAAAATTGTTAAATACATGCGGTTCTTCTGGCAACACCTGAGATTGTTGGACATAATATTTTTAAATCTGAATTTAAAAATTCAGAATGTAGCTAGATGGCAGCATTGCAACAGCTTAGTGTACTCCAGCAGTAGCAGGTAAAATCAGACCTTGTTCCTTTGAATTTCAAAGAGAAAAAATCCTTTATTTTTGTTTATTTTTTTTCCTTTTTTTCCCAAAGCATTCAGCAGTTTTATGACTTTCCTTTTTCATTTCAAATGTATATCTGTAATCTGCTTGTTTCCACATAATTTGTTTCATGTTTGTTGAGGATCTTAACTATTTCTCTATAGCTCCTCACATAAATGCAAAACATCTTTAAATCAGCAGTGTTAGTTTGTCATTCAGTGAAGTAACTTAGTGAAGCAGCAACAGTAGTTTTCAGAAGTCTTAATGTGCTGTCCGAACTTTTCATGTATGTGAACTTATGCTTTTCTTTTGCTTTTTATTTTTTTTCAGGGTACATTAATACAGCATCTGAAGGAACACATTCTTCATGGCAACACGACCAGCAGTGACATTATTATGTACTACACAACGGCAAGTGTGGCTTATTGAGACGCTTGTAAAAACTCTTCAATACTCTTTTTCTTGGAAAGATTGAGAGCACTTTCACAAACCTAAAAATGTTTTATATGTATTTCTAATGTTTTTAAAAATCTCATCGAATTTTACCTTCCTGCATCATGCAAGGCTTGATCACGCTGAAGATGAGAAATTTTCTTTTATGTCTTGATGGAGAAGAAAGAAGCCATGCATATTTAGGAGTTGAGTAAAGGAAAAGGAAGAAATGTTATTGATCTTTATAGGGATTCAGTATTGCTTTTCCAGTGAGGTAAAGAATGTGATTCTGCAGCAGTTTATTACTGTAACAGTCTGAGAAGGCTGTTCCTTTCTCATGAGCTCCTTTCTGAACTTACCACAACCTGACTAGTAGTGTTATCTTCTCAAAAGATTCGTAACTACCTTGCTCCAGTTTTGTTATATTTTGACTATGATTCAAAGATATATCTATAGAGAGGTTTGGAATCCCCATCTCAAGATGCTTTCAAAGGTGAATTAGATGAATGTCCATCAAGAGAGATTTGTGTGTAGCAGATTCAGCCTTGACACAGGTGAAAGGATTCAAAGTGATCTGAGCCTTATTTTCTTAATTCCTAAATAATGAGCAGTAGTCATCAGTAGAAATAGCTATAAACTCAGAGGTTGGTTTACCAGTTTCTTAAAGCAGGAAAAGTTTTGGGCAAGGAAGATGGGGGAAAGAGGGCACCTTTTGCGTGTGGACAGGGAGAAGGTGATTCTGCTGCAAGGCGTGGCTGTCCATCATATTGTCTGGTTGCCTGTGACTCTCCTACCACCATTTGACAGCAATATTCCTGGTCCTGTGATGGAGCTGCCAGCAAAGCTGACAGGTGGCTGACAAAGATA
Organism: Rhynchotus rufescens; assembly: GCA_032273925.1. Taxonomy (NCBI): domain Eukaryota; kingdom Metazoa; phylum Chordata; class Aves; order Tinamiformes; family Tinamidae; genus Rhynchotus; species Rhynchotus rufescens. The sequence continues at coordinate 9,778 of JAVCKT010025829.1, forward strand.
GAAACTAATGTAGGTATTTTCTCTTTCCTAGACTGGCTGGATGATGTGGAATTGGTTAGTGACTGCCCTTGCTACAGGAGCCTCCGTGGTTTTATATGATGGATCTCCTCTAGTTCCATCGCCCAATGTGCTCTGGGACTTGATTGACAGACTAGGGTATGTAAACAACATTAAATGGAATAATGGTCTTTGCTGCTGTTACAGTGACCACATGCAACCTCATTAAAGATGTTGTTCCTGTGGTCAGAAACTAGTTTGTGGCATGACAGTTTCTTTTGGCTTAACTTTAAGCACACTGCTTTTTAAATTTTGTGATAAAACAGCTTGTGAGAGAGAGCAGGAGAGACAAAGAGCCAATTGTTTCAAAATTGGTTCAAGCTTTTGGATTCCAAGCATACAAAGAATTTTGGTTCAATAGTCAGTTTTCAAGAGCAGCCTTTTCAAAAGGCTGTAATTGGGAGTGATCTGAAGAGTAATTTCTCAGTGGACTCAGAACTTGAAAAATAAGAATGCTTCATTTCAAATGACTCAGTCTAGCACTGAATATAGCACTTTGATTTAGAAGACGTGAATTGACTGGAAATGCTCAGCAGGATTTTTGTATTTTCATATTTTGCTCTATAATCTATAATGCCTAATTCTCTCTGCTAAGCCATTCATTGTCTTACGTAGTTCTCTGAACAGTGTTCACAGTGCCCTCTCTCAAAGCTTGGAGAAATAGCAGCCATCACATAAATAATTGTGAAATCCTCTAGTGATATTTTACGACTTAGTATACAGGATCAACTTCAATTTTTGTAATTTTCCCAATTTCCTGACTGGGTGTGAAGGAAAAAACTGTATGATTTTGCTCAAAGATGAGTATAGTTTTTTAATTCCTTGATGATTAAAATGTATTCATTTGTGGTGGAAAGCAGGTGCCAAAAGATTCCCCTTCTGACTCTTGCTAATTAATTGAAGCTTCATTCTTTTGTGGTGTGTAGTGCTGACATGTTAGCTTTGGCTATTATGATTGAAAGCCAATGCCTATTCAGAATGCTGCCACTAAAAGCAGAAAAAAGACTTAAAAAAAAAAAAGCCCCAAGGCAAAAATTTGGAACCAAGAAATAAGACAGCTTATTTTTAAGCATTGTTTCTACATGCCAAAAGTAAGTGAAGATAACTTGAATGTGTCTGCATGTCGCACTTTTGTAATCTGGTGCTAAAAGGGGTGGCCATCTGTGTGGTACTTCATAATGCAGTCTGTTCCCAACTCAGTCGTATGTTACATTAAAAAAAGAGCTTCAGCGTGTTTGGATACCTTTAGTTGTTCACATATCCTAGGTCTTCCTCTGGATATCACGTTTGCACAGTGTCGTCGGGATAATCTCATGCTGAAGGACAGTCTTTACTCAAGTAGTGTTAAGATTCAGTGCAAATGAACTGTATTTAGCCACTGCCCAACAGTTATCACAGCGCTGTGCAGCGTTTGGTAGGAGATGATAGGAGACTTTCTTCTACATGTGTTGTAGAGGAAGTGTCAAAGAGTTTAAAAATAAGCAGAGAAGCATTGATGAATATTCCGTCTATAAAATCAGCAATAATCTGGGGCATGGAAGGCAAGTAAAATATTATGCCAAGATAAATATAGCTCATATGTTTGTGGTGCATAACTGAAGGAGCATTTTGCTTTTGTGGGCTCTCACTGGGCTTTTCTCGTGTGCCAGATAAAATTGCTTTATGCACAGATGTGTTTGTGCAACTAGGCTGTACCTGTCTTTACCCAAGGGTGACAGCCTCTTAAGTAACTGTCATCCACCTAAATGGACAGGGAAAACATCATATATTGATATTTTTCAAATATTGTTTCCTTTTCTGACAGGATATTATGATCTCAAGTTATTCTACCTTCAGTCTTGTTCTTAGAGTAAAGATACCAGGTTCTTGTTCTGTTACACTTTGGCACTCACTGCCTGTGTTTTGTGCACTCAATCTCTTTAATTTTAAAAAAATGTAGATAAAAACAACTGTATTACACTGCTATGAAATGAATTAGCAGAAACGAAGAATAAGAAAAAAATTTTTGAGCGTTTTCTTGGAAGAGTGTCTAGCAGTAGGAAAGGGATGTTTCCTAGTGGTGTTTTCTGTGTAGGATTTAGATCACTTATTTTGTCTTATAGTTAAATGCATATTTAAAAAAGAGGCACACTTGGCTTAATTAGGGGTCATAGGAATACTAATGTTTGTAGCAAGCAGAATAGGGCCTAAGATACAGAATTACCAAAAGAATTTTCTTCCAGTTGGAAAGCCAGGCTTGCAGTCCCGTGTTCAAGAGCAAGATTGTTTGCCTTGTGCCATCCCAAGGAAACAGTCCGCAGGGTCTCTGGATCTTCCAGGATGGGGGCATCTTGCCTTTGAGTAGCTTGTAACAGCTCAGCTACGTAGTGCTCACTGAGCTGCTAATATCCAAATTATTCACCACCCTGCTTTGCTGGGCACCAAAATAAAAGTCACATTCCTAATTTCTCAAATGTGAGAAATAGACAACATTCTCCGAGTTGTGTTTTATTTATTACACTAGTTGAAATATTCATTTCATACTGTGTCTTCAGTGTTTGTGTGAGTGCCCTATATAATATATTTCTCTTTTCTGGGGCTCGCAGCATTGTCAAAAAGACTTGTGATGTGTAACTGGGAGCCAGAATGGTCTGCTCTGTTTTAATGATGCTAACCGTGATGTCTCAGCATTAACTTATGCAGTGACTGCAGTAATATAAAATCACAGTATTTTAATGAGCAGCCAAATTGGGACTTTCATTGAATCTTCTCACCATGCCAGAATTCGGTGTGCAGCCATATATTAAATACTTGCTCTGGGTGTGCTCTTTGCAAGGTCAGTAGTCATTTATTCAGTTAGCTGGGCCAAATTCCATGTTCAGTTAGGCATCTGCAGCTCAAATTTGCAGCAGTGGAAACTGAATATATGTCTAAGAAAATCATTGGATGCTGTCTTCAGAACAAATTATTCATTTTTTTACACATGTTCTGAAATGCTATAATTTTGATATGTGAGAGTGACACAGCAGCAGTTCTGTGTTAAACAGCTCAGTGGCAATTATGACCAATTAATCAAGTAAATGTTATAACATTCTGTGATGTCTTTGGAGTGTTCTGCAGTTATATTTCTGTAAATGAAAATGAATGTTTTGTGCGAGGTGGGAAAGCTTTGCTTAATATTTAAAGGTAGAATTAAATGTTTCAAAGCTTCAGAAACATGTGATTTGAGTAACTTTGACTGCTGCAAAGGAATTTGCCTTGCACATAAAAAGCTTTAAGATGAAGTACTTCTTGACTAATCGATGTGCAAGTACCTACAGCTTCTGCTTTCTGCAGTGGGAGTTGCAGGTCTTCAGAATCTTAAAGGACGGAAAATTGCAAAATATTTTAACTTTTTTCCTTTTAGGATCACCATCCTTGGAACAGGGGCAAAGTGGCTGGCTGTACTAGAGGAGAAAAACTTAAAACCAGGTAAGCTCCAAGAAGCTATTCAGTCCTCTTTACCTTCCCCCTCATCTTTCCTCTTGAGTTCTAGCTCTGTATCTTTATCACAAGTAATAAGTTGAACGCTGTATGCACTTTTTTTTTTGCATTGTAGTGATGAATAGTTATAAAATCTTGTAGAAAAAATATTCGTAACCCTTTTCATTGATGCCTTCCTTTAAGGTGAAACACACAATCTTCAGACACTCCACACTATACTGTCTACAGGCTCACCCCTCAAGTCTCAAAGCTACGAGTATGTCTACAAACACATAAAAAGCAGTGTCCTCCTGGGATCCATTTCAGGTGATGCGTTTGTGCTACAAGTCTCTTACTAATTTGCTCCTGGCCTGTGCATTTCCGTCTTGTTTGCTACTGTGTGTTGTTTTTAGGGAGCCTAGACTTGGATCACTAATGCTTGGTTAGAGTTAAACTAGAATTAATTGTCTCTTTTGAGTATACTGTAATGAAGCCTGTGCACTTGAAGGCTTTTAGGTGGAATGTTTCTGGCAGTAAATGTTTGGGAGGGGAAGTTTAAGTAGTTTCATTTATTTTGACTGGCTGTCTTTAG
>JAVCKT010025830.1:0-26182 GCA_032273925.1 Rhynchotus rufescens
TTTTTCCTTTTTTCCTTTTTTTTTTTTTTTTTTTTTCTGGACAAGAGGTGGAGCTCTGAAAATGGCCCTTTTGTGACCCTAGGATCAGAAATAAAATATGCAGGCAAACGTGCCCCTGCATTAGCGCCGGTTAGAGCAGTGTGTGCGTGTGTCCCCTGTTAGAGCCGCACGGCTGAGCCTCCTCCTCCCTCCCCAGCTCTGCTGCCTTTTGGGGGCAGCCCCGATGCTGCTGCTGACTGCCGGGTGCCCATGTGCCCTGGCAGCTTGTTGAGGAACCAGTGCCAGGAGCTCCAGGCTGGCCGGGCCCCCAGCGCGCGCCTCTGCAGGGAATGACGCTCAGGCATTTGTGCCATGGCCAGGGAATTGCTTGGCTTTCGGCCATGCAGGATGCTACAAGGGATGTTTATGGCTAAAGGGAAGGAAGCCCGAAAGCCCCTTGTCCCGTCCCCATGGATGGAAGTGCCCCATCCCAATACATCAACGCAGTTATGTGCACTTCGTTCGCTTTGCCGCCTACCCTGGCCCGGCAGCATTTTTGTTTGCTGCTTTGGGATGTTTGAAAGTAAACAAATGAGCAGTCCTGAGTCAGTGCAAATGTTCCAGCAGCAGCACTGCATCTGCTCCCTAGTCTTTTTAGACCTCTGATAATCCTGACCATTGTGTCACTTGTATGTTATCTGAATAGGAGGGTGATCATTCCATTGTCCCTCATGGCCTATTGAATACAGGGCTATTCACAGCCTTATTGTGCAGCACAAGCAGCTACTGGTAGAAAAATTTAACTCAGGGGAGATTTCCAGGCCAAACATCTTTCATTCTGCACAGACAAATGTGTCATTTTGTTCTTGTGATAGTATGCCATTGTCCTGTGCTGTAACACTCTGTCTGGATAACCTCATCCTGCCCTGTCCTTGGAGTAACTGTGCGTTTCATACCCAAAACAAATCACATTTGCAAAATCAATTCAGATCATTCATTAGCAATTTTGGGCAACTAGAAATTATGCTGGCTAAATACCTTTGCCTTCTTTTGTGTCATGGATGCCTTGTGGGTTCTTGCTTTACTTAATACAGCAGTGCTGCTCCCTCCACCTATTGGTGGTACCTACCCCCTTGGGGCTCACAGTACCCTCCATGGAGAGATGGAGCATTCGTGCCACCAGGACTGTGTGGCTTATGTGTGACAGACAAAAATGTTCATTAGCAACTCTGCCTGCCAGGTAGGGTACCTAAACAGCGTATTTTAGGTCATATTTTTTCACTGCTGTCTTCTCTTCGTTCAAATGGCCTACAGTTTGAAGGGCAGACTTCTTCCAGCTTCTTACATCTTGAAATGCTGTGTAACAGAAATCCTTAACATATCTCCATTTATTATAACCACTGTGATTACAGCATCAGCAGTGGGGCGCTCAGAGACAGCCCGAATATCCAAGCTGTGTTACTCTGCTCCATTAGTACTCACAGTTTTCTCTCTGTGTCATATAACTTAAAACTGCTCAATTGCCTTAATCAAGTTGTTTCCAAGAAGTAAAACTGAATCACTGATCTTTTACTGTGAGGGTAACAGAGCCCTGGCACAGGCTGCCCAGGGAGGTTTTGGTCTCTCCTCTGCAGGTCTCCCAAACCCGCCTGGACGCCACCCTGTGCCATGTGCTCTGGGTGTCCCTGCTGGAGCAGGAAGGTTGGACTAGATGATCTCTAGAGGTCCCTTCCTACCTTACCCATTCTGTGATTATGAGGTATCCTTAGGGCATATTTTTCCTTCTGCTCTAAGTTTTTTCCTTTATTTATGACTTGGTCTTCTTTAGCAGCTTCCACAATTTAGTGTTAAGGTGAGAAATTTATTACCAGTAGGCAAGTCCCTTTTTTTTTCCTGTAGTGTTTGCTTATTATTTTCTCTCCTGTCTGCTAATCTCCAGCTCCAGCGCTAATCTCCAGCTCCAGCCATAGGAAGGTAACTCATTTAATGGAAGGAGTTAAATATATCACCCCAGAAAAAGAACGAGGCAGATCTGAGAGCTGTTCTTGTAAAAGTAATTTTGATCTCAGCCTTGTTTCCTGTCTAAAGACTTTTTCTCTTTCAGTGCAGATCATGAAATGTCACATTCATTATTTTTGCTCAGATCCTGCTGAGAAAACGGCTTTCAGTTCTAGCAATTCCCTCTTTAAGGAACACATTTTGAGGAGTGAGAATCATGAGTTACAGGGAAGTTGCAGTTCTCTTTATTTTTAAACAATATTATTTTAGAGAAGCGTAATATTAAGTGTGTTGCTATGGTGATACAAGAGTGTGATTATTTAGACACAGATTCATATATTTAAGTGTGCAAGACAACTACTAGAGTCAGGCCAAAACCAAGATAACCTCCCAGATTTCTCTCATATAATGCATTTTTTGTTTTTCTTCTCACGGTGAAATCCCGCGGTTGTGCAGGATTCAACAGGGGAAACCTTTCTATAATCAGTTTAAATTTTCTCCCTTAGTTCAGTCAGTTACAGAAACTTGGAAGGAACAGGTCTGTATGATCTGTGCTAAGAGCACCACTGCACTAGCACTCTCTAAACCCTGGTGAAGGTGGGGATAGACAGAGACTTGTTTATAGGGGCTGCATAGGAGATGGTATCTCTTCAATATCTCATCTCTTCAACATCTCAAATTTCCCCCTTTCATTTTAGCCTTTCATTACCACAGCTTGGTTGCCAAGAATGCTGAGCAGCTCCATTGCTCTCTTAAAATGGAGATGGTCAGGGAGGAATCTCTTTGAACACATCACTTGCAAGGTATTGTAGATAGCATCAGAGTCAGATCATCTGCTTTGGTCCCTTACCTGGTCATGTAAAACACAGGAGTGCTGCCCAAGCAGATTAATCTAGATTGTCCAAGGAGGCATCCAGCCTTTCTGTGTAAATGATATAAAAAGATCTTGGTTCCTCCAAAGGGGATGAAACATTGATTCATGCTTAACGGGAAACCGTCTAAAATTGTCCAGTGGGAAATGACAAGTCCCAGGATGGTCTGAGCTAACTCTTTGAAACCGTAGTGCCTGATGCCTGGCTGCAGAGGAGAGGTAAATTCATTTGATGTTCCCTGCTGAGGAGGTCCCTACTGTCTGTTAAACACTGCAGGGAGAGGAGGTCATTACCACCTTCTGCAGAACTTGAGCAGTCGGAACAGAGGAAGTGGGAGATGTGGCTTCAGTTTCCTCTTGTTCTGAGCAGAATCAAGCTCACACTTCTCAGTTCCTAGGGGAGTATTTTAGCTGCCAGGCTGTATGATAAAGCAGCCCTCTCACCTTCGGGGTAAGGCTAGGCCTGTGCAGCTAGCAGTGCAAGAGCTGGGGAGCCACAAGGAGACCAAAACAAGGAATCAAGAGGGAAAGTAAATTTCTCATCTGCTCCAAGAATTGCTTCCTCATGGTCACATGTGGATGCATGCTCAGTCTTGGAGCAGAGACTTTGCAGTGCAAAGTGAAGACAGTGCAGAAGATATTCATCTTACTTTCTGATATATCAGAATTACCCAGATATCTTTATAACCAACTGAGAAAAAGATGTACTTGTGAGGCTGAACTCTCCTGGTGTTTTTTCCAGACATCTGGTCTAGAAGGAGCTTCCCTCTGTTGATTAAAGGGCACCAGCCTGACTGGCTCAGCTGATGGCACCTGCGCTCACTCATATGAGCTCTGTGCTCTAAACTGAGGCAGGTTTGGCAGGGCTCTGAATATTGATGTGCCTGCACTCAGAAGGGTCTCTTTGACTCTCTCCACCAGGGGCTACATTAAAATGTAGTTTTCAGTGTCTTGCCAAACTCTTCTTCCTATTGCTGATGCAGAGAGCAAGAGCCTGGGGGAGTTGTTATCCATCTGTAGTTTGAAATTAGCATCTGTTCCTTGTCTTCCTGCTTCTTTCCTTGGCCTAGGGCCAAGATTGGTGTCCAGAAAGAAGTGGAACCTGCCTTTAAATGTGTGTCTGTGTTAGTGCTCCTGATTCCTTTCTTTTTATGCAAGGCTGTTGCAGCAGAGCACAACGAGGAGTGTTCAGGCAAGAAGTGGCGCAGACACCAAGGTACCAAAGTACGGCAATTTGCCAATAGAGGCGATCTGTGACGAGTTTGTTTTTCAGACATTTTCAAGAGAGTATTTCCTTGATTCTTGAATTAGTTTTACTTGTGCTGGAAGACTCCTCTGTATTCTGTTTTCCACAGGGTAAGTGCTTGTTAGCAGCAAACATATTGAATATATGTAATATATGACTCTCTATTTTACATCAGTTCTATATTTTAATTCAAAATTTATTTTATTATTTTTCAGCAAAACATATATGTTCTGAAGCTTAAACAAGCTCCTCTAAAGCAGTATGATGCAATTGCCTAACTCAACTACTATTATGTGTATTATAGTACAAAAAGATCTTAGAGGTTAGTTTATGAAGGATGCTTAGTCTTGGAAATATTAATGTGTGTCTCTGCAGTAATGATGTCCAGATAACTATGCATAGTAGTAAGATAGCGCGTATGCTGAGAGGAGAATAAGATGATGTGAAAGAGGAGGGCTGGAGGTTTGGAGGCCTTGCTGTGTTGAGCTGGAAAAGGAAACAGTCAGCCCTGCATTGCAGCCTCTTGCAGAAACCTACGTGTTGCAAGCAGGTGTGTGTGGAGTGCAGCAGAGACCACTCTGCTCAATGTACATTTTGCAAATCCAAGGTCAGTGATCTGCAAAATTCTTTGAATAATACAGCACAGGCTTGGATCTGGGACCATATCCACCTCACTCTTGAGTTTTTACCAGATCTCTTCGTGAACAGGGACCCCTTATCTATCTATCTAGATATCTATCTAGATATCTAGATATATATATATCTATCTATATGACTTCTTCTTGAAGGGACTCAACATAGTCATTAATAGGTAAATCTCCTTCTCTGCTGAGCATCAAATGCTTCCTTTGCTTGGTCTTCCTCTTAATGCTAATATATTTATAGAACATTTCCTGTTGCTGTTAATGCTTTTTGCTGATTGTATATAGTTCTGTGCCTACCCTTCTGTACTTATCATAAGACTAACTGGTGAATTTTTTTTTTCATTTAAATGCTGTGAAAAAAAATCCTCTCCTTACATGCTTAGCACCAGGCACAAAAAGTTCCTAATCTCAGTAGCTTCTGATGCTAATACATAACTATTAAAATTCACTTTAGTCGTAGGAAGCAATTATAATCCATAGTCCAGATAACAAAGAGGAAGATGTACACTTAAATACTGAATTCCTTAAACAGGATTGACTTGCTGGATGTAGCACAACTGAGTTTGCTGTATCTGTTCTGAGAGGCATTTTAGCTCAGTGATGGATCTTGAGTAAGCAGCAAGTCACAGTGTCTGGATTCTGTTGGAAATGTATCTTCTATGCAGGATGGTCCCAGGGATGAGGCCAGTCTTCCTCCAAAGGAGAACATTCAGTTCTCAGTCCTTCAAAGAGCTTTGTGCATACTGGCAAGTCAGTCGCACGGGCTTGGTGTCTCAGGCTCTCTCTTACACTTGAAGCAACACAAAGCTCAAAATACATCTAAGCTTTGATATAGTGGGAATAATGAGCAAGTTCAGTTCCTTCTTAAGCTGTATACAGGATGGTGGGGTGAATTTCTCAGAATAGCCAAAGCTGTTGTTTGCACAGAATTAATCATATTAGGGGGAAAATAGAGACTCAAACTTCCTGCACTGCTCTGTCTCATCTCCCCGTGTGGTAGGAATGGTCACGTGTTTCATCATTGGTGCTTGTCACTGAAGAGCCATCCAAGTTCACCAAGAGCAGCTGGGACTAGTCTCTCCAAGAAGAGAAGAGGAGAAGAGTTGGACTCAAGAAAGAAAGAAAGGGAGTCTCTAATGATGTGTGCAACTTCGCAGTTTGGAACCTGGTTAGTCCTGGCATACTGTTCCCAGAGTACATTAAAGACCCACCAGTAGAAAGCCTAGCAGAAATTCCTTTTTATTTCCTACACACTCCTCACAGATACTGCTTGACTATTAGCAAAACCATGTTTTAACACCAGCTTTTTTTTTTTTTTTTTCTTTTTCCTTAAGAGGTTCCTCCATCATTTTTTCCTGCATAAAAGGAGTTGAGGTGAAGCCAAAATGCAGCCTCACAGACTTCAGATTTGAGGCTTGAAGTCTAGTAATGTCTGGAAGAGAAAGGAGAGCCTAGAAGGAAAATGTCAGTTTTAAAATGTCAAGGGGAGATTAGTAATTTCCTCTTAATCAGTCTTAGTGGGACAAAGAATAACAGAAGAGAGAGGGAGAGATTGGTCATAGAAAAAGGGAAGGGAACTGTGCTGAAATAAGCCTTATTGCCCAGTAAGGTACAATTTCTAATGAAGAAACTGGTTGACTGGTGCCAGTCAGTGATCAAAAGGTGGCAAAGCTAAAGGGTTCAGAAGGTCCCCAAAGGCTGTCCCTGTCCCTACCCCTATCCCTATCCTCTCTTTAAAAACAGGAAGTGCATTGAGATCTGGACCAGAGAGAGGTAAAACCCAGAGACCCACCACATCTTTCCTGGAAAGGCCCCCAGTCAAACTCTCTACAGGGTGAAGTTAGCACAGATGTGTTAGGTGGCTTTCTTCTGTCCAAGAGAAGTTGCAGTCTAGTACTGGTGTCCTGTCTCACTGGCCAGATGTACTTTCCTCCTTTTCCCACCCACAGGGCAACCACACAGGAATGGAATCTAGAAAACAGGATTTATCAGTGGCAACCCAGGCCATTGAGGTTTGCAGAGCCCATGATCATGGAAGCTCTTTGAGCATTCCTGCCATTCTTCACCTGCCTCAGTTCAGCAGGGCCATGGTACAGAGCTGGCCTTTTGCTCTTGATGTGCTCCTGTCTGTTGGTGGCTCTGGTGTGGATCCAATGACATTCACTGTTTTGTTCTGAGGATGCTCTCAGTTGCAGGAGGGACTGAATTAAAATTCATCAATGATTATTTCAAGGGATTGCTCTCCTACCAGGTGCTTTGGAGCCTTTTTCTTGTACTTGGATTGGTAAAATGAATCTTACCTTGTTGTTTCCAACCTTTAGTTGTTGCTTCACTTAGCAGCATGTCCTGCCTGAAGCTAGTAATCCTCAGACTGAGCAGTCTCCCAGTTCTGAATCTTCTTTTCTGCGTGCTTTCCTGCAGGTCAGCCTTTGTCATCCCTTCTGTCTGCAGTCGTTCAGGCAGTCCACAGTGCGCTGGGTTAGATGTTATTCTTGTATATGGGCCATCTCAGGACTAAATGAGTTTCTACAAGTATGGTGACCTGGATGTTCTTCTTCTCAAATGAAATACTCGTGCTGCTGAATTGCATTAAAAAGAAATAAACTCTGCAAATGAGATTCGAGCCCCCTTCAGCAATCAGAGAGCCTGCAGCAGTAGCTCTGAGGACAAAAGGATTCCAGGTTTCTCATATGCTCAAAGGAACACTGATTAGAAAGTAAACATGAGCAAACTCTTTCATGTCAGGAGTGGTATGTCAAAGATGAGAGGCATCCACATTGCTACGGACAGCAGAGTCTGTTGAAATGATGGCTCGTTTTGCAGCCCCGAGTAGGTGACGTGACAGAGAGATCCTAGTGTTGATTTCCAAATCGGAAAGGCCAAAGAGATGAGTGGAGCCTGTGTACATGAGGAGCAGAGAAGGAGAAGCCAGCTTCAGAGAACAAGTCAGGCAGCCAAGATCTCCGTGCATCAGCTCAGTCTTTCCTGAGAACAGTGAAGGCTGAGTCTGCTCTCCAGAGGGTGGGAGGCCACATGGCTCTTGTCTGACTCTGTAGTGTGGCTCTTTGCACAAAAGAAGCAGTCTTCAGAATCGGCTGGTGTTGCTGCATGCTTGCACAGGCTATTTTTACATTTCTACAACTGTGAGAGGAAAAGCTTTTAAATGACTGAAACATATCCAGGTACCTGCAGGTGTGTTAATAAGCTGAGGGCTGGCTGCAGTCTGCCTCGACCTCCCTGTGGGCACTGGCTCAGAGCAGCCGAGGAGAACGTTTGTGATTGAACACAGCACATCCTGCTGTGAGTGACCTCCGAGGCTGTCAGTCTGGCAGAGGAGGAGGGTTTCATTTTTAGTGATGCCTCTGTCCATTGTTTGGACAGAAGACAACTCCAAATTAACTCTTTTTAGCGAAGGGACTCCTGGAAAAGTATTTTGGACTCCAGCAGCTCTCATGTCAGCAGGCTCTCCACTGCAGATACTCATGCTCCCAACAGCAAGAGAGAACCATAGCCCCTAGTCCTCTCTTTCCTGCTCCTGCTTCCCCTGACCAGATGGGCATGGGCAGCTGTAGGGGCTCAGCTTTGCTGAATTTCTCCCTTCTGAATGGTTCCTGCCTGTCCATCTGCAGCTCCTGGGGTGGCATGGATGGGGTTAAGGTCTCTCCTCTCCTCGCCCTCTGAACAGAGTGTTCTGATTTAGAGCTGCTGCAGCCTCCCTCTGCCATTGGCAAGCTCTGGGAATGGCCTCCTTCCCCTCTTATTGCTTGGTTGCTTATTTTCAAGAATTGTTCCTTTTGATAGCAGCAAAAATAAAAACTAAATATCCTGTTTCTGTTCACATGAGCTTGACTTGTAGCATTGCAGGCAACAACAGTTACATTCCCTGTGCATGAGAGAGATTACGAGGGAGTGAGCAGGAATGTGCATCTGGCAGCACTTTGTATCTTGGCCATTACATTGTTTTCTCTGCATCGGAGGTTCCTGAAGTTTTGGTCATGGAGGGCTTTTTAATACAAGAAATAGCAGGTCGGGACTGCATAACATAACTGCTCTGCAGGAAAGCACCATTCAGGAGAAAGTTGAGGATGATGGTAAATAAAACCTCCCTCTACGGGCTGCCTGTGCAGATAACTAGAGGCTGGATTTGGGAATCCTGGCTTACCACAGCAACAGAGGAAAGCAAATTTCATTTTAAAGTGCAGGAAAATGTAGTTGCAACATGCCAAAGTGAGAATAGCCTGCTGGAGGCTTAGGGCCATGAATGGAAAGCCTGAATTAACTATTCCATTTTTATTTTAATTGCATTGATTTCAAGATAATATTTATAATAAAAAAATCTCGTTAGAAATGCAGATCATCAACATATGGTCCTGTGGGGCCACTTCCCAACATTCTTTCTAAAAAGGAGAGAATATTTAAGAAAGCTAATTAAAGAAAATACAGATAACTGACTCACATTATCCTCTGGATGATCTCAGAATATCCCTTTATTAACTACTTTTGAGAAGGAGGACACACCAGCTCTCTAGCTGGCACTAGAAATGCTTTTTTAATAGCCATTTTTGAGAGATGACTGCAGCAGAAATGTATGGTATGGAGGTTTTATTGTGGTGTGCATTCAGTATGTGTACATGGGAGGCAGATGTATTCTTAATTCCTTCCTAAAAGAAAGGAATTTCATAGCTACTAGTTAGTAGTAGCTATGAAATATATTTATTGTGCTTAGGCTATCTGCAAAGCACGGCAGTAGAGCAATATTTGTTAGAAAAATATAGTGACGTAGGAGAAAAGAAACAGGTAAAAGCATGATCTTGATGCAGCCCGTTGGTACGTGGCATGTTGTTTTATAGGGACATTGTGCCCTTTGGAGAACAATTTTACTGCGTAGTTTTTTCAGATTGTCTCACTATTATTTTATTTTTACTAATAAGTGCTTTGCCAAGTGGATTGCTGGAGTGGAAGTCAAGTGTCCCAGCTTTGTGCAAACAATGAAAGTAAATGATTCTTTGTCATTAGTAGCTCCGTTAGTGGCACCACTTTAATTTCTAAAAGTCTAGCAAAATACTAAATGACTGTAATCGCAATGGCATGTATGACTTGAAACCTGAATATTTTGTTGCTAGGAGAATTTCTTTTCACATGTTGGTGTGAGGGTTGATACCTCCTTTTGTGCACCTGGCTGCTGTGCCCTGGGTCAGGTAAAGCCCTGGAGCAAGGGCTGATTGCTCTGATTTTGGGGCGTGCGCTGGAGGAGGATGAGCGTCCCAGCTGCTGGTGTGACAGAGCTGATGGAGAAAGACGTCAGCAAGCAGCCAGCCACCCAGCTAGGAGCCCCCTGAAAGGAAAAGGGGAACACTTCCAGCTAGGAATCTGGTGAAGAAACACAGACTTTCTCCAAGAACCCAATAGGATACTACAAGTTTGGATCTAAAAGTTATTTCTTCTCATTTATGTTCAGGTAAAACCAAGGAATCCCTCTAGGATTCTTTGGGGATGGTCACTGTTAGGAGAAGCTCTGGGCACATCTCTATGAAGGCCTGCATGGTCTGGGGTCCCTTTCCAGTTTTTGTGCCCAGATTTTGTCACTCACTGCAGTCTTGTGCAAGAGCCAACCCAGAATCTGAATGCGAAGCATGTCAGCGCTTCTTGGCGTTGCCTGGGACAGACTGGGGCACATTCCTGTGCTCAGGTGAGCATGTGTAGGCCTGGAGTTCCAGCTCGATGTTTTGTTAATACATTTGTTAATACATTTGTTAATACGTAGAGGAGATAGAGATTCTTAGTGAAGCTGAACTTTGCTTTGAGACAAGGGCTGGAGGCCCTGCATAAAATATTTGGCATTATTCCCAGATGTTTCATTTCTTCAAAACCAGCTGCACTCAGATTTGCAGGAGCACAAAAAATGGTCATGCTGCCCAGCGCTTTGCCATTTGTCTGTCCAGCCTCCTGCTGATTTACTTCTCTGCCCACTTTTCAGTGCAGTAGCCTCATTGTTGCTAGAACTTTGCAGCACTAGGACAGTCTGTACTGGTGGCCCAGCTCCCTGTATCCTCACACACCAAGTTAAACAGCACAGGGAAAGGAAGTAGACCTTGAACATAGACGGTTGGGGGAAGTTTCATTTTCTCTCTACATTCGGTTATTCCCGCAGTGCAGAGCACTGTGAGCAAGCAGAGTGGAGCAGTTCCCCGGCTGCCTCATTGACATCTGAAGACTTTACTGGTGTACCCTGTGCTACAAATGTCGCTCAGAGGGAGATCTGTCATTTCAAACGAGAGACAAGCAGTAACTCTGCAGCTGGGCCCACCAGGCCTTGTGACTCTCCAGGCGAATGAGGCTCGACTCTTACAGTACAAGGTTAGCTCAACAATAGGCCTCTTATCCTTGGCTGCTCAGGACAACAAAGCCCCTCAGAGAGCCCTGGCTGTGGTGGCTCCGCCTTGTACCGAACGATGATGTCAGAGACGGAGCTGGATCACCCCTCTTGAGTGGAGGGCCAAGCTGTGCTGGCTTCCTGGCTCCTCCCCGGCAGTCCTAGCCCAAAACACATCCAGCCCCAAGCTCAGGAAATGGTGGCAATGCCATATCCTCAGGCTGTTACCTTTTCCTATCCATTCGTGCTATATCAAGCTGTGGTCTCGTAAGTCCTTCCCCAGGAGGTCCCAGGGAAGTCTTAGGATCTGGCTGAGCCAGTGCATACAACTGTCCAAGGAAAAGACTATGGTAGATCTCAGGGTACAAACTCCTATTGAAGATCTGGCACATCTTAGTTTTCTTCCTAACTGGGACTGTCTCTCAGTTCACTGATGTCAAGCCTTGTCACATCACAGTGAGCCAACAGAATGAGGTAGCGTGCAGAGTTTGGGCACAAAACCACAAAACTATGCTACTCTGCTCGGAATCTCTTAGTCAATCAATTTTGTCCCAGCAGGCTACATCCTGTTATTTTGAAACAGTACGATGGGAAGACACCAAGGCTTTACTTCCTAATAACAGGAAGGTAACAGTGCAGTGCACTCAGTGTGCTTCTTGTTGCTGACCTGAGCTGGCTGCATACCAACAGATGAGCTGCTCACAGATCTCTGAAGTCTGCATCAGCTCTGCTAGTACAAATTAGGTGCCAAATACTGACCTTCTCAAACAGCAAGGAACAACAGTGCTGAAAGGAGGATTTGAGGAATGGGAGAGTATTAGCGGGTTTTTTTTTGTTTGTTTCTCTTTGGGAAGAAAAAAAATAAGGACTACATATATTTCATATAAACTCCTTTACTACCACAGGGGAAAAAAAAAAAAAAAAAAAAAAAGAAAGAAAAAGGCTTGCACTCAGTTTGAGAGAGAAAGCTGGACACTGTTGTGTTTTGGAAAGAATGAGTTATAGAAAAGCTTTGTTTTCCTGGCATCCTCGCACTTGCCCACTCAGTGCCTTTTGTCTTCTGTATGGTGTGCATGTGTGCTGTCTTCTCATGAGGGTCTCCAAGGCTGCATGGAAGTGCTGAGATCCATCTGCTTTTTCTTCAGAACCTGGTACCCTCTGGCTCAGCTGATTAGCATAATGTGCTCAGGCTTTTCTAAAACTGATGCTTCAGAACTGAGCTTCTGCACAGTGTTGCCATGTCCTGCCATTTCCCCTGGTGATACAGCACTGGGCAGGCACATATGTGAGCCATCTCTTGTCTTCATTGCTCAGCTGTTAAGACTGGCATTATCCTACTGCAGCTAACTGTCCTTTGCAACAGCAGCTGGACAGATCAATGCTATGGGCTGGAAAACACATGTGATCTATATTAAGGTTTGGCAAATCCAGTAGCCCAATAGAGGCAGGATTTCTACAACTCTGTGTCACCAAGTCTAGCCAATAGTGAGACTGAGCATGTACTTCTAGTGGGAACATGCATGATCACATACATACAGTGTGTATATATGCATGCATATGCACACGGCAGCCCACACAGATCTACACAGACAGAAACACTCAGCACTCACAAAAAGGCAAACAGCAGCCCCAGCCTCATTCTGTTCCGCTTTCTATCTGAACACATTTGAGATCCATTAGTGGGAAATAGAGACATACATTTAAAGTCATCCAGTAACTACCTTCAGATGTTTAGTTTATCTGGAAGCTAGCCCTGGATTCTTGTTTTCTGCAGTTGTTGACATCTCAACATACAAGCCCCTGAGGCCCACAGTCTCATTCCAGTTGTTGGTACATTGCTGTCCTTGAACAAACACGCTGTGAACTGCCTCCCTATGCCATTCCAAATAAGCACCCTCAGTCTGCAAGATGATCTAGAGAGCCTTTCCATTGAGTCATCCTGATGGGCTTCACTGCAGACAATGGGACTGATGGCTCTTTGAGACAGCCCTGGGAGGAGCTGGAGCAGGGTCCTTGTCACTCTGATTAGGTTATTGGGGTCCCACCTGTCATTGTTCTTGTGTGCCCCATTGTGCGTGGGAGACGAAGCCTTTTACCATATCTGCTTATCAACAATCCGCTTGTGTTGCTTGTGTTGAGCATCCTTGGTGTCTGTGTGTGTTCAGAGCTGCCATTGACCTCCCCAGGTCCCAATCAAGAAGCTCCAGGTAGCAACTCCCCACTGTGACCCAGTATGACCACCCTGAAACTCTTTCTGTATTTATGTTCCACAGTAGCCATCATCTTTCCATGAATAGCTCAGCTCAATAATGCTAGCCTGGAGGGAGGAAGACTTATTCCAAAGCTGTTGAAAAGAAACAAGGGGATAAATTTGTCCATAAAATGAGTTCCTGTCTATTAGCACAGGAAGGGAAAGCAAAAGGCCCTGTATTTTCCTAGAGGGTGATTCTTGAGCTCTCACTGGATGTATTCATTATACTTACAGGATTATATTGTATCCATAGCTACCCTATTGCAGAAAATCTTTCTTCAGAGCAGGTAGTGCCCCCATCTGAATGCTCAGGGTCTTTGGTGCCTGCTATGAAGGTTATACCCGCTGCCCCCCACCCTCCCTTCTTGGTTGCTAATTCAGTGCCAGGACTCTACAGCCCTGTCACATAGTGCTAAACACTGTCACAGGATAGAACACTGGCTGTGAGCAAACTGAAAAGGAAAGTGATAAATGTGCTTGGGAGCATGCTGAGAGCTCAGGCAGAGCAAGAAATAAGAAAGCAAGCAGCCAAGCTTCTTCCTTTGTGTGCTGCACTTGCCTTTCTGTCACGGTTGCTGCTCCCCAGTTCAGGAGCCAGACACAAGCCTGTTGTCCTCTTCCCAACCATTCTCCTCAAATCAGGGCCCCATTCTCATGGTCTTCCCAAAACTGAATCTCCCCAACAGCCTGTCTTTCCTATTTGCTCTACTTTTTTATACATGCCAGCTTCCCTGTCCTTAGCCAAAATGTGGCCATAGCCACTGCCAAGTACTTCCTTGAACTGCTGCTTTGCCTGGAGAGAGGCTGTGCAGAGTGGCTGTCTCTCCAAAGCCCCTTCTTGTTTGGTTGCAAGGGTCCCCTGAGACCCACTGCATGGTGCAGGTGTCAAGTACGGACACTGCTGCAGTGTCTTCATATGCTCAGTTTGGTCCCCTCATATGGTCTCACGCACTAGACATGCTGGAAAGGATTGGATTGGATTGGATTAGTCAGCTCTGGTTTGGCAGCACCTATTTTGAAGATGTTTATGAGGAATTTGTGGACCAAAGAGTGTCTCTCCTCATCCACTCTGTTTTCTTGAATGCCTCTAATGGAGAAAACATCACCTAGCCCACCTATGGGTTCAGGTAGGGTTTATCTTTCAGAAACACTTTGCTTTTCTCAAGTTTAGGGTACTCGCAGATGCAAGTATTCCAGTCACAGAAGGCTGATTCTCTACAAGCAGAGTACCTTGTGGTATCTTGAACTTTTTGAAACAAAGGTACCTTGAACCTTTTGAAACAAAGTCCTGGGCACATGTCTGCACCACACCTGGATCTTGGGTGGAAGATGAGTGAGGATTTTGTGAACTGACAGTCCCAGTCTGGTGATGGGAATGTGGAGCAAACCAAAATGGAAAATATGGGTGGGCAGAGCTGCAAGAGAGTTCGCCCAAGGGTGGACACCTGTGGATTGGCACTACTTGGTTCTCCAGGAGTGTCTCAACCATGCCTATGCAGAGACAGAATGGTAAGAAGATGGCAGATCTTCCTACCAAGGAAGAGTTTGGGGTGGCAGGGAGTAGAGTTAACTAGGCAAGGGGATTTTTGAAGCTGGTAAAAATGACAGCTGTCCTTGCAGGCTGACTTTGGAAGATGGTGAAGCAGGGAGTGCTTGGTTGGGCATACCTCATCCCATTGCGCCAGCCTGCCAGGGAAAGCAGGACTTGGAGACCCTCAAACATTTGGCACAGGTGTAAGACTGTTTCCAGTATCCATACGACCACCCAAGGAGGGTGACTTAGTCCGACCAGCCATGTGCCATCACACTCAGCTAAAGCAGGAGTTGTGTTGGTTGCCATAACAACTGGGAGAGGTCATATGACTCGTTCCACTTTCTAAATATAAATCTGTTTCACACAGTGTATGTGACACCATGGAAACCAAATGTTGAGCAAGAAAGATTGCATTAAAAAAAAAAAAAAAAAGAAAAGAAAATACAGAATGACTCACTAGAGAGAGGGACTGCTGGTAATGCTGGGGGAGTTAAGAGACTGCTGGGCATTCCCCTCTGCCAGGGTCCAGATACTGGGCCCCAGGGTACTACATATAGGCATGAGATAATACTTGGATCATCGTGCCCAGTTTGGGGAGGGTATGTGAGGTGCTGCTCAGTGCTGGGATGTTCATGCCAAGCTCAGGATGCCTACAGGAATCGGTGTTGGCATCTCTGTCTCCTAGGGCCTTCTGTAGGCTTCTGTCACTAGCAAATCCAGTTTCCAGCATCTGCTGCATGCAGAAACAGACCTTGATTTTCTGACTGCATTGTTTTCCTCCTACTTCTGTTTTACACTCCTGAGTAACCACATTCCCAGTTCCACAGATTCTGAGTAGCCTTTGCCAAGTTACATATTTATTTATGAAAACTCCAGATAGGGGGGAAACATCAACCCACTAATGTCAGTGCAGAGCAGACTTTTCCCTTCAGGACAGGGTTGTTCTAGTGCTGGTTCACTTCACAGCAATTTTTTTTCCCTTCTGTGTCCTCATATTGCCTCTTGCAGGGAGTTTCCCCTGCACTTTTTGTCCAATTTCCACTCTTAATAGTGATCTGCTCGTGCTGGGCAGGATACTGCAGGGGAGACCCTTAGCTAGACTTTGAAGCCTTTCTTTTTGCTATTGGGTCTGCAGCGGTCCACATGAGACTCTGAGCAAGTGGCAAAGCAGGTAAGTGTATGGAGATTGTGTTTATATCAAATATTTCTCACAACTAGACATATCCTATTAATTTGCTTCATGCTGGGTGCTTTGTTGAAGTACAATCATGAAAGCACATAACATTTTAAACTGGAAGGTATTTCTGGAGGTTTCAGTTCCAGCTCCCCATTTAAGGTTAGATCAGGTTGCTCATGGCCTGTGTATGTGGTTTGGGGTTTGTTTTACTTTACCTTGGATTGTGTATCTGAAAGAGCTCCTGGCCTGCACACTGCCAGAGTGTGATGTGAGCTAATACATCTAATACATGGTCAGAGAGCTCAGGCTGTTAAGTGCACAGATGTTTCCTCCCCAGAACCTCTCTTTGAAGGGGGAAGGGGATTTCCTGCAGTTTGAAAATGGGAAGTGATTTTCCTCTATTAAGCAAGGCTGAACTCATCACACTGGGTCAGCAAGCATAGGATGGACCGATGTCTGCGGGCTCTTCACTCTTGTTGCCCTTCACTGCATAAAATCTCATTTGGCTTTTCTTTTTTTATCATGTTGGAAGGAGACCAAATTGCAAGTTGGTCTGGAAAGAAACAGTGAGTTAGACTGCTGCTAACTTGATAAAGAAGAGAGAGAGAAAAACAGCATAGACAGAAAGTCGTGAGAACTATTATGGGAGCCCCAGTGCCAGTGTGCTGGTGCCTCCCTGCTCGTCATGCATGCCCTGCTCTGCAGTGGCTAACAGAAAGTGGACAGGACTGTGGCATGCAGGCTATCACTTTTTTTTTGCATAAAGTAAATATCTGGCCCAGACTCTTGCCTGTATCTCTCTAAAGACTGCGAAGTAAAACCGTTGCTTGACATGGAGAATGAGACCTATTGGGCTATTGATTCTTGTGTACCTCATCATGTACTCTTTATAGAATCATAACATCATTAAGATTGGAAGGGACCTTTAAAGATCCAACTGCACACACACGGTCACCTAGAGCATGCAGCATAGAATTGCATCCAAGCAGATTTTTAAGTCTCTCCAGAGAAAGAGATTCTGCAGCCTCACTTGGCAACCTGCTCCAGTGCTCTATAACCCTCACTGTCAAGATAATTTTCCTTAAGTTCCTGTGGAACTTTTGGTGCTTCAGTTTGTGGCCATTTCCTTGTGTCCTAATTTGTTATTCCTCTTGTTCCTCTTGCTATATGGACTTTTGATCTCAAGAACTCTCATAGAAGGAAGCTGCTTGTGTTCTTGATTTTGGAATTTTTGAGTATTTTGGTTTCTTTTCCAAGCAGCAAATACAGATGTAGGCACCAAAGTTTCACGTTCTCTTCTTCACTTACATTGTTCAAGTTTCCTGTTTCCTCAACAGCGAGTTACACATGTCCTTTTCAGGTCCACATTTTGTCTCCCTAGCACTCTGTGCAGTCTGGTGACACTCCCAGAAATAACAACGAGGGGAGTGGCATGTTGCTCCCAGTTCAAAGGCTCTACCAGTGTTTCAAGGTTTGAAAACTAGAAAGGATTGCTATCCCACCCAGTCTGAGCTTCTGTGCAGTGCAAGTCAGGGAGTTTCAGGGTCCCATCTTTTTTTCAGTGGTTGGAATATAGCAGATCATTTAGAAAGAAGCACTTAATCTTGATGGAGGAACCCCAAGAAGTGGAGAGCCACTTGGTAAGCCATTCCAGTCACTGATTATCCTAATGATTAACAGATGAGACTTTCTTTTCAATATAAGTCTCTCTATTTTCAACTTGCAGTCACTCCTTGCTGTTCAGTCTTTACCTACTGGTTTGTAAGACTCTCTGCTAATAATGAAGCCTCCTTTGCATGTAGATTGTCCTTGGTTGTGATTTACATTTCTCATAAACTATCCTGTCAATTATTCTTCTAAAAATAGGAACAAGAGATCAAAGTAATAGCACAGTCTTGCCAAGCCATCTAAGAAAGATGTAAGTAAGTAGAAGTGCCTCTCTCCTTTTACATAAATATAGCAGGAGAACAGGGTGTAAGAGCTGGGTTTGGGGAGAGCATTTGAAGCCTGTCTGAGCTGCCAGCTTTAGAGCTGTGCTCTTACACACCATCTGCCAGTTGCTTCCTATCTCTGTGCTCTATCCTGGTCTCCTTCTCTATCTTGTCTTTGTACTGTGAGCAAGAATGCTTCTCATTGAATGCCAGGTTAGCCTTCCAGTATCGGTATCCAAATATGCTTCAAGTCCAGCTTTGCTGATGCTAGAGGAAGTGACTACAGAGTGTCTGGCTAGGGCAGAATTGTATCTGCCTAGCAAAAGAGAGCAAGAAACTGTCTCCAGAACCGCTGTGCTTCAGAATCTCTTGTTTTGGCAAAGTGGACGTGAGGTGCTGCTTCCCTTGGCCTCCATGGCAGTCTCATTTCTGGAATGATGTGCTACTAATTGTTCCAGAACTATAAGACGTTTAATCTGTGTTGCTGTAGCCCAGGCTCGTATGCCAGTGCTCACATTGTCTCCTATTGTGTGCACATCGTTATTGGCAGAATTAAAAGCAAGAGTAGAAATTTCATTTACTCCAAAATAAAATCTCTGTGGTCTTTTCTGAAGTGGCATGTGTCTTGACAGAGCGAGGCTAGCTAAACAGTAACTTAAATTTGGCTTTTACACAATTTTCATCTAACTCTTGCTGATATGCACAGTAATGTCTACTCTATCTACATCTAACTCATAAATTAGGCTTTGGGCATCTTCAGAATCTGTCTGTAACAGATCTCTGCTTTTCTTGTGGTCCGTCAGGGAAAACCTGAAGCAACTCTGAGAAGGTGACAGAAAGGATGTTCGGGAAATTGCAGAGCTTCTTTTAAAGTACGCGGTTGATACCTGTCCTTGCAATAACCATCAGGCTACTGATGCTGATAGTGTGAAAACAAGTAACATGAATCATCTAAACTTAGTCTTGACTGAACTATATTACACACTTATTACATGTAAGTAGTACCATCTTCAGAATGATGGTGAGTAAGGATAGGTGTGATTCCATCTCTGGAAGGAAGGAAATTGTTGAAGACAGAATAGATGAGGCTGGAGTAAGTATGTGAAATTCTGTAACTTCTAGATTCTGGAACAGAACCCAATATTTGAAAAGCCAGATTCCACTTTATGGGGCCATTTTGCACTGAATATATCGTTTGCTGTAACCATCAGTTACTTTGATACCTTTAACACTAGAGATGTATGCAATTTTGCTGAAGGTCCCAACCTACAGCTTAGTGGTTCAGAAATGGTATACCCCTCCATGGTGGAATTTCTATTTTCTTCAGTATGCCTTAGCAAAGAATTAAAGGGGATCATTAACTGCTAGAAGTGAAACTGCTAGAAGTGAAACAACTGCTAGAAGTGAAAAGTGGGAGTATTCATCTCCCACTGACCTTGGGTACAAATGACTGCCTTACAGATAGCCTGAAACCTGTCTGTGCAGCCGTGCTGGATGAGACACGAATGCAAGAGCACTGTTGAGTTCACTGCCTAGAAAAAGTCACTTTCATCCAAGTTTTCTCAAATCAGAGAAATATAAAAGAGGCTTGTGGCAACAAAACCATTGGAAGAATTTATTATTCAAGGAATACAAGGAACAGGAATTTAGAATCTCACTTGGAGAAGGGTAGATGAAAGGCAGCCATCTGACAGTACTATTCATCTGCCTGTCGATGTTTGAAGATTATAAGCAGCTAGACACGGAAACTATGTCTATCAATTGGTTGTGGCTGTTAATGAATTTAGTGCGGTCACTTGAAACCTGTCCCCTACAGTGTCTGAAGGTATTTCCTGAATAGAGATTTGCTTCCACGGAATAAATAATTCCATTTCACACATTTTGCCTTGTTCTTTTGTATTACCTCCTTTGAAGCTAATGCTAATAAACAAACAAACAAAAGTACAGTAAAATGCATGCCTGGTTTGCTCTAGGGAATGTGGAAAGGGAAGTGATGCTCTTTGGATGTAAGCCATGAGGAGGCTGCTGGGTTCAGAGCTGCAGCCCAGTGAGTTTGCAGCTGGCAAGTTTTGGTCATGCATCTTATTTTGCACAACTTTTCCCAGAACTTTCTCTCATTCAGTATCCCTGTTTGAATGGACAAGACAGGACTTTATGCCTCCTTGAGGATGAAACTCTCTTTACCATTCTATCATCAAGCAATTTTTGTGAGTCTCTACCTCCTGAGAGACCATCCCTGAAAGAGGTCCAGGTGATGAGTGTACTGTGGGCAATTACTTGCCCCACTTGAGCTTCAACTCCGTCTTTTCCTTGCAG
This sequence comes from Rhynchotus rufescens, assembly GCA_032273925.1. Lineage (NCBI taxonomy): Eukaryota > Metazoa > Chordata > Aves > Tinamiformes > Tinamidae > Rhynchotus > Rhynchotus rufescens. The sequence continues at coordinate 20,321 of JAVCKT010025830.1, forward strand.
CCTGAACCTCAACAGAGTTGGGCATGCAGCTGAGTGGGTAAAGAGATGCACAGCTGAGGTGGCACTAGAGCCCTGACAGCAGTTCTGAATGTGTTTGGAAAGCAGGTGACAGCATGATGCTCATCTCCTACTATTGCCAATGATTTGGATCATTACTGATAATCTGGATCCTAATGAGCTGAATGATACCCAGGTACAGATATTGTCTTGTGTTTAGATGACATGGATACAGATTACTTATGGATCAGTAAGGTTCTGATAGGTGTGCTGATAGTTACATGCGTTTAATCAGGATGCTGATACATTTACTATATTATGGTTCCAATAAGCAACCTGGCTCTACAGTGTTTCTTCTTGACAATCTCTGAAGGTGATAGTGTGCCTGTAAAATAAATTGGGCAGCACCTCCTTGGCCACTGTTGGACCCTCCGATATGTCAGCGTAGCAGTTAATGAGTACCATATGAATAGCTGTTTTTTTTTTTCTCAGATGCCTAACAAATGTGCACTTGGAGCATTAAATACAGAAAAGTTTCTTTTCCCTCCATAAAGATATCTTGTGTACCCAGTCCTCCCAGAGAAGGATGCTAGGAGGTAAATCATGTTCTTCAAGAAGGCAGAACATTCCGTGTAGCAAGAAGATAGGGGGAGAAATGAACTGGAAGTCTTCGGTTGTGTTGCAGTTTCTAGAATCCTGGTCCTTTTCCAGATATGTGTCTGGTTAGACTTCACGTTATCTGGATGCTGATCTAATAGATCTCTGTTGTATTTTTTTTTCCACCAGAAACCCAGAAAAGCAGCTCCTCAGGCAGGAGAAGATGCTTTGAACTGCCATCTTCCTCCTGGCTGGCAGAGCTATATGTCTCCGCAGGGCCGCAGGTATTATGTGAACACCTTCACAAATGGTAAGTGTGAGTTCAGTAAATGCATCTGCCTCACCATCCCAGTCTGCTGCAATACATTGTCTCTCAAGTTAATTTTGATAGTAAGGGGGCCCAAAGAGTCAAAGGAATTAACATGATATTGCCATCACATAAAAGAAAATAATTGTAATATGATTTAGTCTTTAGATCCTCTGGTCTCTTAAGAATGAAAAAGAGAAAACACCCCTCCCACAAGGTATTTACAGTATAAAATCAATAAGGATTTAATTTTTACCACTTGATTTCCTTTTCCTTTAACTGTAAATACTTACATACAAGTTCATATATGCAAGATGTTTGATAGACTGTCAAGTATTATTAAGGCACCTTTAGGGGAAAACTGAAGCAGTTCATTGTCAAGGATCAAATTCGTTGATCAAGTCAAAGGCAGCTTGTTCCTGGAGGAAAAAAAAATAGAAAAAGATGTGTAATAATATATCAAAAATAGATAGAATCTATTTCTGTCTTTTAACCACTGTCTTGCTAGTCGAGAAACAGGCCTAACTCACAAGCTTATCAGCTGCTGAAGACCTGCCAAACTTGTATCACTTTCCTCCTACTTAAGACATTCTAGCTACCTGTTTTTCTGGTCATGAGATCACAACAATGTTGCCAAACAAATTTGTGACCAGTAAAACCAGATTTCTTAAGCAGGAAGAATGACAGCAATGGGGACAAGGGAGGAAAGGTTTGCAAGAACTTACTGTGTTCACCGTGTGGTCAAAGCTGTCAGAAATACCACTAGCAGTGCCCTTCCTTACTGTGAGGGCAGGGGGAGCCATGGGATGTCACTACCGACCTCATGGAATACTAAAGGTTTTTTTTTCTTTAGGATCCTTTGGCCTTTGGGAAGAATCACTTCCCATGAATTCTGACAAGTAAATATTCACTTCAGTTTTATGCACTGAGATCCTATAGGACCCTCCAGAAGGCATATTGTCTTTAAACACATTCTTCATTTTGAAGTATGACATATCCCTGGCTCATTAGCAGCATCTCCTGGCTGTGCTAGTTGAGAAGGCCAGTAGTAGCTAGAAAACTTATCCCCAATGCAATTCAGAGATGAATAAGCAGGTGATTAAATGCAGTTCTGGGCCAACATGGTGATGGGTCCTTACTTACATTGTCGGCTTGAGATGAGTAAAAGACACTAAGAGTTAGAGCCTGTTTGTGTTGACCAAAGCTCTAGTCAATGGAGTCGTAATGCATAAAAAGAAATGACCCGAACACAGTTCTTCATAATCTCAGGAAGTTTATTACCATCGTCACAATAGTGTCAGACAATGTAACAAAGAACAAGAGCAACAAATTGCAGCTTGGGAGGTTCCGCTCAGGCATCAAGGAAACGATTTTCTTTAGGAAGGAAGTACATAGCACTAGAACAAATTGCCCACAGAGGTTGTGGGAGCTCCATCCTTGAAGGTTTTCAGGACTTGGCTAGACAAAATTGTGGCTGACCTGATCTGTTGCTGGCACTGATCCTGCTTTTGGAGTAAGCAAATTGGAGATTCCCACATATCATTTCCAGCTAACCCTTCTCATGAGAATTCTCAAGCCACCTCTGTTTACCATCTTACCTACTGCACTTGGATTGCTGGGCAGACAAGCATGTAGCTCTCAGAGTAACAGATAATATTGGAGGGACTGGAAGCAGGATATTTGAGTTCTGGTCCTTTATTTAGGGACTCATGTTTTGTTTTGATCATAGAATAAAAGACATAAATGAGTTTGGAGGTCTCAAGAGCTTCACCAGAGGAATCCTACGGCCAACTGGCATTAAAGTTAGGTTTATCCTTTTTTTCTTGTGCTAGATTCAGGAATCATGCATTTTTGAGCCCCCTGCCAAACCTTCTAAAAGGTCCGTAGTCTTTTGTGAGACTGTGGGCTTCTCTTGCAGCACTTGTTAGGGGTACTCTGGCCGCTTCATGCCCCCAATTTAGCATCTGTTTCCAACCAGCTCGGTTTTTCTCAGTCTGCTCGGTTAAAATACCTCAGTGCTTGGAAGTTTTCTAGCTGTGTGCTTTTTGCTTTTTGCTAGGTTTTTAGCTTCGTTATTTTGCCAAGGAGTTTTGCTGCCGTATGACATTGTCAGATTCACATCTCAAATGCCTCTGCTTTCTCCCAAGCGAATTATCTGCAAAGGAATATCACCTATGGGTGTCATTCAGACAAAGCAGAAGTGCTTTGCAACCTCCAGAGTTTTCTGTTAAAATGTGTGATAAAGCCTCATTTAGCCCTGGAGTGAACAGCTGTCTGGATACTGCTTTGATTAAATCTGACTAGTTGGCTCTGACTTTTGTCCATACAAAAACTGTTTATCCATAGGCAGATTGTCCAGGCTCTTGTTGGATATGCGTGTTCTTCCCTCACTCTGCTGCAAGGCTCTGCCTTCTGGGCCATGGGGTCACTACAGAATCACAGTTGGCACATGTGGCTTTCTCTTTAGTAGTGGCTTTCACCTTGACACTTGGCAAGTATTCTTTGGCTGCAAGCCATAGAATAAGAGTCTAAGACAATATGTTATAAGTCTGCAGTGCCCATCTTTCCTGTGGTACAGCTGCACTGGCATGGGTAACATCTAGCATGTCTCTCAGACTGGCCAGCTCACTCACTGAACTGGCTGACCTGTCCAAACTGCTTACTTGTCCTGTCATAGTTACAGCTGCTGCTGGGAGTATCAAAATAAGCACTGACAGAGTTTGTCACCAGGACATGGTACTCACATACATTTCTATCTTGGGATTTCATAAGCCTCCTTCCTGCCTGCTTTGCATGCTTAGCACCACTGTTCAGCAGAAGGAGCTGAGATCTCTTTTCCATCAAGGTTTTTCCCATGTAGGTGTGAGAGACATCACTGTTCACCTGTTGAAGCTTAAGACCTGTAACTCAGAGTTCAGTGCAGGCTAGAGATGCTCCTGGTTGGTTCTCAGTTTGATGCCTGTAGTTAAAAGTCTTTTGCTCACCATTACCCATCAACAGCAATGCAAAACTCTTGGCTTTTAAGCTCATAACCTTTTCTCAGTTCTCCCAGAAGAAAGTCAACTCTGTACTAAAAAGGATGATGAGAAAGTGTTTCAAGACCTCTTTCAGATCCTCACAAATTGTGTCAGGTTTCCCTTTCTACCACAGGGAAGTCCAGGCATTCAGCAGCTTCCACAGACAGTAACTCACAAAATGGTTGGCCGACTGCATGTGGACTTGCTGTAAGAAAGCATTAAGGTGGACAGCCACTACTAAAATGTACATCTGGACTCAGTTAAAAGAGAAAGAGCATTACTAATCCAATCAAGAGAGAAGCCTGTGCATGTGCATGCTGGATTCCTTTCTGATTTTAGAGCTTTTCATCCCTTACACAAGAAACAGAAGACATGGAGGGGTCAGGGATACTGCTTTGGTTGTGCATAATTGGAATGAGGGGAATGTCTCCCAGGAAGTGCATGAGTTCCTGACGAAATGTGCATTTATAGTGAATATCATGAGAAACACTCAGTTCTCACTCAGTTCTCACATGAGTAACACTCAGCACTCTTCCATGCTGTACAGAGATACACCGTCAGTAGGAGAGTTAAATGTTAGCATAGTATGGCATGGAAGGTAACAGCTTTGGGTTCCGTTCACCAGAGTGTGAGTGTTGAGGGTGCCTGCAAGAGAAAAAAAAGTAAGAGATTATGCAATTACTTTTGTGTCTAGTCTCAGCCAAATGCCAGCAGTGGCCCGTGCATATGAATCCCATTAAAATGGGTGCAACAAGTATATTTGCTAATGTTACAACTATTACAAAATATACGGCTCTGTGTAAGATATATTTCAGAGCTAAAAATGCCAGTGAGTCACCAGAGAGAATGGGGAAGCTCCCGGGGCAATAAAGTGTTAATCGGTCAGTCAAAGAGAGGAGTTCCAACCCATGTAAGGAAGAAACATTTTCATCTCTAAGAGAGCAAACTAAGCCTTACTTGAATGAAAACAAATGGCCAGGCTATCTCGTGGGCAAGGAAGGATTGCAGCAAGCTGTCACAAAGAAGATGAAAACTAATTCAGAACAGTTTAGGTGTGTCCCTGTATATGTCTTATGTTTACTGTTATCTGGTGTTCCAAGTTTATTATTAGCAGGTGCATGATAGTATCCTAATCAGCAACAAGAAACATCAAATTGCCCCAGAAGGGCCTCTGCAATTTGTGATCGAGGAACCTGTATCTGTAGGATGAGCATCACCTTGTCAAACCAAGGATATCTGTATCAGATGCTGAAGCACCAAGATTGTCTAAAGGGGCTGCACTTTGGGGGTTTATTGTGGTTGCATTTTATGTTGTCTTTCAGCTGCCAGTTCAATCAGATGGGAAGCTCAGAATGAATTTGTCAAGGGATTTCTGTATCTCAGCCCAAGTCTGAGCCCCACTTGTTGAGGGTTTTATCAGAGATAATTTATTATCTCTGATTTATTATCAGAGATGATAAATGCAACAGGTTATTTTCTCATCTGACAGCAGGTCTCTCTGTGCCTGCCCAGGGAGATATTTTTTATTCATTGTTTATTCATTTTTTATTCCTTTTTTCCTTTGCCTTAAGCAACTCAGACTATCATCCTGTTGAAGGCTTTCGATATTAGTTGCTTTGTGCCTGTTATCCAGGTGTCTTCCTAGATCTCCTCACCTTGAGGTAATCCTTCTAGGCCTTGCCTGTTGGCCATATGGACTCCTGAGAGTTTATTCCAGTTTTTGCATCCTGTGATGCAGCTGCTTACCCTCTAGCTACAAGTGGCTACTGCAAAGCTGCCCCTAATCCCAGCTTGTCCACAGTCCAGAGGTGCCCAGCATTGGCTTGCCACTAATCTCAAGCTAAATGCTAAAATATCACAACCTTTCTCTTTTTTTTTTTTTTGTCGTCAGGGCTGGATGTAGCAAATGTAATGCTACATTTTCATTTGAACAACAACTCTGCA
>JAVCKT010025830.1:26192-36436 GCA_032273925.1 Rhynchotus rufescens
ACACCTCTAACACATCTCTTATGCATTGCTATCATGCATTCTTCCTTTGGCTGTCCTCTTCTATCACGTTTCTCTCATACATGAGGTAGAAGATAGTTATTTATTTTAGCTGTACACTAGGCATATGTGCAAGCTTAAGGCATTGAGTTTGTTGTCTGTTCCTTTTAATGCAGTACTTGGACCTCTCCTGAGTGGCAGGCCCTTCCCTTGCAGTATTCTAGCAGTTCCATGTGGATCTTCATTAGGTTTTTGATGCAGGATATTGTTCTTGCTAGGCTGTTAGCTGCAGGGCAGTCGTGATCTCAAGCTCTTATTTGTTGTTTTGCAAAGCTTCTGTAATTGGACTTTGTGTTTTTTCAGGCTTTTCTAACATTGTTTAGTTTACAGAAATGAAATGATTGTTGTCTTGGCAGTGCTTTTCTCCTGTCACCAGAGAAAGGCACAGAGTTGATCTGATCTCTTGTTATTTCTGAGAGGTTCTTACCCATCATCTGCCACAGCTCTCAAGACCTTGGCACTGCGTCTGTCAGTCTTTCCTGCTTAGGACACATTTTTCACTGTGTCCCACCAGTTGACCTGTCTGTCAGTGAGGGTTCATATTAATGTCTTAGAACATGGACATTAAGCTCAAGACTGCCCAGGCGTGGATGAGAACCCAACAAAGTTTCCTCTCCCTTGTGCAGGAGGATGTAGGGAGGAGCTCACTGAAGGTGGGCCCTAGTGAGAGCTGGCTGCCTTAAGCAGATTGTAGCACCTTTAGCACTTCTCTCATTGACAAGCTATGAGAAGTGATCCCTCTCCAATGGCCAGACAGTGACTAAACATTTATGCAGCCTCCAGATGAACCACAGCTGTGAATCTCCTGCCCTGAATTCAAGGAAGGCCACTCTTCTACAGGAAGACAAGTCTTCAAAGCAGCAAAGGTGATCTGAAAGCTGGCTATCAAACTAGAGGGAAAGGAACCGTAGTTAAATTACTGTAAAGATGATGAAAAGCTGATGGCAGATCATCCTCAGAGTAGTTATCAATGGTCCACTGTCAAATGGAAGTTTGCACTGAAGGAATTCTGCAAAGAACTGCCCTTGGCTTGATTCTGTTCAGTATTTCCAATAATGAAGGGCATGTTGAAATCAAAGAGTAGGTATTTAAATATTAACTTTAAATGAAACTGGGAGAGAACATAATGTACTTCACAGAACAAGAATACAAATACAAAATCTTCCTCAAAACTGAAGAAACATCCTGAAAAGCAATGTAGAATGCTATTCAATAAAGATATGCTTGAGATTGGAGATTTCATCAGAAATAATTAAGGGACAAAGACGGGCAATGGAGCAGTTTACAGAAAAAGAGGTAGTGGCTCTAAAGCATCTGAAACTGAGTGTGAGCCAGCAGTGTTACAGTTACAAAAACAGACAGCATTTTCCATTGTATAAATAGGAGTGTTGTCCGTAAGGCATGAGGTAATCCTTCAACTTTACAAGGAAATTATAAGGCCTCAGCTGGAATATTTTATCTCGTCTGGGCTCTGCAATTTGAGAAGGATGTGAGCCAGTTGGAGGCAGCCCAGAGGAGAGTAGCAAGAATACAGGAGAGGTAGAAAACACAGCCTGTGGGGAAAGGTTTGGAGATTGGGCCTGTCTGCTCTAAGAAAGGTAAGACTTGGTGCATAAAGCTGTTATAGAGAAGACTCTTTGCAATGCCAGACATGCATAAAAGACATGATAACATACTTCAATTGCACTGGCAGGAATTCTAAATCCTTCTAACCTTCTAAGATAAAGATAGTGATGTGTAAGAATAGATTGTTGGGCTTGTTTTGAGGTACAGCATGAGTCAAGTGACTCCTGCAGTCCCTGTCAGGCCTGTTTTTTCAGTCTGTGGAATCTAACCTATACAAAAAAAATGTTTTTTTTCCACACAGAGTTTAGCAAATGCCAGGGATTCACATGGGAGTTGTTCTTTATAGAATATTTTGGGATTTCCCAATTTTTACCTACACTATGTCATATCTAATTAGACTGGCATTAGGCAATAGCTGTTTTGCTTTTCCCGCTCTCCTAAGTCAAAAAGAACATGATATAATCTTAATATGATTTCAAAAGAGCATTTACCATATTTCTTTTCACATGCATGTATATGGATCTGTGTAGAATATTCTTACTCATGCTCACACATGTATGCATGCACATGCATTTTGAGGAAAGCTCGTACTGTGAACAAAACCTTCTTGCTGAAAGAAATCAATAACTTATCACAAATTGTTTTCTTTCGTGGGCCTTCCTCCTAAAAGTGAGACTGTGAGGAAGGTGGGAGGCTGGCAGCAAAAGTATCAGCCACCAGTGCTGGGGATGGAAGCAACCAAAGAGGCTCCACACAATCCAGTAGACGTTCATGGTGGCAGTGGGTGCACGGATAGGAGAATGAAGGGGACTCAACCATAGAGTTAACCTCTAGTAATCCTCAAACACAGGATTATTCATCTAATGGTGTTCTCTTAACTCTTTGTGTAGTTCTTCCACATGAACAGGGGAGGTGTGTGGTGGCCAGTCCCGTCTGGCATATTGCCTATGTGAACACACCTGGCACTGTTGTGGCAGGCATTTCTGCTGTTACTTGTCTGCAGCACTAGACAGCACATACCAATTTTGTCTCTTCAGACAATACAGAGCCTTCCCCTTTCACATTAAATGGGCTTCTTGTTCTTTGAGTTTTCAGCTGAGGATAAACAAAGGGGCTAGGCCTGAGGGTAAATAGTGCTTGTAGGCCTGAGGGTAAACAGACGGAGTAAACCCATGGATGAACAGGGGGAGTCAGCCTGAGGGTAAAGAGCTCGAGTAGGCCTGAGGGTGAACAGGGGATATAGGCCTGAGGATAAAGGGAGGTTCTACAGGCACATTAGGAGTGATAAAACTAATAGAATCTCATAGGTTATTGAAAGTCTTAGAGGTTACACAGAAATGCCCTTGATTTGCTTTACATTTCTCTAAAACTTTTTCAATGTTTTTGTGAAGTGTTATTGAAAGGAGGTGGAATTACCATAAGTTATGTAATGAGAAGGAAAACATGGTCCTTGTTGAAGACATCTTCTGCAATATTTGAGAGCTGTTGCTGTCCCTATCTTTTAGCAAGGTCATTTCGGTCAATACCATCCAGATGTCTGTCCTCAGGGTCTGTCTAAACATTGTTTTCTCTGTGAGCAGGGCCCTACCCTGGTGCCTTCACCTTCTGTTTATTCCCTCTTGTTCTCCTCCTACTACTTGTCCGTATTTTATTCTCAATTCATCTCTCTCATTCCATCAATTTATGAAATTCCATCAGTTTATCTCAAAGGGAAAAAAAGTGTGTAGGCCCAGCCCAAAGTACTACTGTTGGATCTTTCTTGTTTTGTTTATGTTTGAATTGTTTTAGGTATTTGTAACATTTGTCTTAAGCAGTATTTTGATATGTAGAAGGCACACAAAGTGAAACGGTAAGTGATCTTGCCATTTATTCCCCTGAATATCTACTGAGCAGGAGTAGGGTGAAGGTGCAGAGTGATTTGGAGTTCTTCAAAACCCGCCTGGATGCCACCCTGTGCCACATGCTGTAGCTGTCCCTGCTTGAGCAGGGGAGGTTGGACTACATGATCACTAGAGGTGCCTTCTAACCTCAACCATTCGAGAATTCTGTGATTTACTCACTGTTTCTAGCAGCAGTTTTGGAGCCCAAAGCAAGGAAATGGTGCTGCTCTCCCCTGGCTGCCTTTATTTACAATGCTCAGAATTTTGCCCTTGGTTCAGGCAGTGTCAAGACTGTTGGCACCTCCACCCAGCTTATTAGGGCTGAGTCCCCCTCTTTCCCAGGGCGATACCAACATCATCTGAAATGAACAGGTACTTCTGAAATAATTCCTTGCTATCTCTTGCCATGAATATTTACTATAGCTATGTGTTGTGATTGCAAATGAGGAGATACAGGTCCAGGCACTGGGAGACAAGCAATAATTTCCTTAAACTGGTGAATGAAGGAGCAGGGAAGGTGACCAGTAGTCGGGGTGGAAAGGTGATGTTATCCAGTCTCTGAAAAGTGTAAGGAATTGTGGGCTTTGCGTAGCCTCTTAAAATCGTCTTATTTGCACAGATGATATGTATCAGTTTTTGAGAGAACTAGAGTGAGCAGCTCCCCTGCTTTGATATCAGTTTAATTTTCTTTTTGCATATGAGGTTGTCTGGCTAGTAAACGAGTGACTGAATGGTGCTGTCAGAGAAGAAGATGAGACTGTACATAACATGAACAGTGAGACAGAATGGAAAAGCTTCTTATCTGAATGGCAGTGGTGGCCTTGGTGTTTTTATGAATGGGGAGCTCTAGGATTTCAGTGCCATGTCAAGTTCAAATGTGCCATGAATGCACAGCTACTACGTGGTTAATCAAGTAGTTGCTCAATGTCTTTGGGAGTGGTTTACAACTGTGTGGGTGGTAGATTCAGCTGGAAAATATTTGGTGGTGCTGAAGGATTTATCTGATGTGCCGCAGCTGTGATGCTTCTTGCATTAGTCAAACAATAGCACTGCAGCTACCCTGTCTTGTAATCATAAAAGATGACTTATATTTTTATGACACAAGTGTGAGCATGGCTTTCTACCACCTTGTATTCTGGACTGAAGGTAGGTTTACATGACGTGTCCTGTTTCCAGGCTTTTCTTGTCTGTGGCATTATATCCTTCCATTTACTAAATATAAAAGGAATGTAAAAGGCTCTGTAAAAGGAATTCTGTTTTCACTTTGTCTTAATCCTGACTATGGTCCATATATTCTCATCATTACAATCATCATTGCTAAAAATGCCACCTAAAACACAAAAATCTGGAGAATGGACTTGTAAGATTTCAAGATTCTGTTCCAGATCTAAATTTGGGGCAATGATGCATAAGTAGCATTGGACTGGAACTGTGTCCTCAGGTGCTAAAATCCCATAGTCAAGTACTCCAACAAGTTAAGTGCATTCAATGTGTTAGTATCTTTGTCTTGCAAGCCAGTTTCACCGGACCTTTACCTACCTAAAATATCTTAGCCAGAGCAGTTAAGTGCTGACATTGCTAAGTCCCACAGAAATCCACATCTGGAAACTATACTGCTTTTCCTTCTTCTTGGACCCTACCTACAAGTTGTCATTATGAATAGTTGTTTGGTATAATACCCACAGATAAAAGATAGTAACAGTGGCTGTGGTAATCCTCCTTTCATCCTTTGTCATGTTCATTGGGTAATTGGAGGATAACTAAGAAAAAATTATGCCCTGCAATCACAAAGCAGTTTTTGCATTTTCATTCTCACTGTTGTGAGAAGGGAAGACAGCTTGGTCAGTACAGGATGTGGTCAATTCTCCAAAGGCAATGCATGTTAGATCTATCCTGACAGCCCAAGCACAGCTTGAAGAGAACCTGACTATTGGTAGCACTAAGACCGTTGCTAACAGGGTTTATCATTTTGCAGTTTTACCCCTCAACATTTACCAATCTTAAATTCTGCATTTTGAGAGATAAACAACTTATTTTATCCTTATTTTATTTTCACCTTATTATGGTGACAAAGCAACCTCAATCCAAGATAAAAGTACAGTGTACCATTCACTTGAAACAGATGACCCGGTAATTTAACTACACTGAGATGTTCTTGGAGTTCCTGTGCAACATATTTTGTAATGTCAGTGAAAGGCAGGATGTGCACATTAGACCAGAACCCAAAGAAGCCATAGATCGAGGGGTGATCTTTCTTGGAAGATAATCATTCATGCAACTTGGGAAATTAGTGAGCTGAAAGGGGATGTTTTATCTATGAGAATGTTCATCACCTGCAGAGAGTTCTTATTCCTTCTCAAGTGCTAGTTGCTAAATCCAAAGTAAGGAATTAGTGGGTGAAAGGAACCTAATTATGACGTTCTGTACTTTGCCTATTTGCCTAATTATGACGTTCTGTACAAATCTTTGCCTAATATTTTGCATAGCTGATTAGGGAAAGAAAGGTAGGTTTGTTAGGGAGTTTGGAAGGGTTTAGTCAGTGAGTTGAGGTTTTTCTTTCATATTTCACGAACTACAGTCAACACCTACGCCAACTAAACCTACAAATTGCAAATGAGATAGTAAGTTATCTGCACAAAAACCTAAGAGTTGTCAAGGCATTTTTATTTCATGTCTTTCTTCTTATTGGTAAAACTTTTAGTGACAGTTTCCCTCTCATCCAGAATGCCTTAGGAAAGGCAGAGAAGCATAGTAATGAATCCTGATAAAGTGGCCTAAAAACTAGAAAAACGAAGTGCATGTGTCAAAAAATGCTGGAAAGAGTGTTACTATCAGCACCAAGCCTTCATGAAAGCCTAGTTTTTGTGTGGCATGATGTTTGCAAAAGCGAGTGTGTGATACAGGTCCCAGTGGTAATTTTGAAAGATAATCTGAAAGGTAAAATAAGAACTATTGTCAGGAGCAATTTTCCCTGTGTTTTGTGACAGGCATGTCTGCCCTCAGGACATGGACAGAAGATCCCAAGAGCTCTTAAATGGTTCCTGTCAGTGTTTAGGGCCTGTGAATGAAAGTTTTATTTGAGCTTCAGTTTCTGCTTTTATTTATCTGCCTCTGGGATGGAGCTGGGTTTTGATTTTGACCCTGCAGCTGTGCTGATCTAGCTCATACACTACATGGTGTTCTGCTTTCAGCACTCATGAGACTGAAACACATTTCCTCCAGGAGCAGAGAGACTGGCATCTGTAACTTCTACCTCCTTTTCCTGTCTTCTTAGCGTGGAAGGAAAGGTCAAGGCTTTGAGGTGGTGAGAGTTACCTCTCAACCTGGTGAGAGGAGACTGTAGAAGACAGTGCTGCAATTGGGATCTTGCACTTCAGCTACTCATGCACTTGTTGGGCTATCAGCATCTGGCTGATGTGACCAGAACCATATAGAATTTAATATACAAGGTTCACTCTTTGGCACAAAAAGAAGAAACAGCTGCTATGCTAAGTCAGGTGACTGCTTTTATTCTATGGTCTTGAAGAGATCAAAAGTGGAGAGCCAGATTGACTGTTGCTGAGCTGGAGTCAGTTCCATGATGAACTGACTCAGGTTAGGGCTCCTCATTCAAACTAAACAACGTCTCCTCATACTATATTTCCTCAGTGAAATAGGAATATAATATTTTCATTTTACTCTCATTCACTCAGTTCTTCTGTTTCTACAATTTTGAATGTTTTAATCTAATCCTAGGGCATTGTACATGATTTCTGTTGTAATTTCCCATTCCTTAAATCCACATACCCGCACAGTCCTCCTGCTTTTCCTTAGGGCTGTTTTTTCCCACCTACAATCTCAAGGTATGAAGTGCCATGAAGCCCTTTCATTAAGATATGCCCCACATTTGTGATGAACCAGAAAAAGTGAAGGTGAGATGGAACACTGAGAGCACTTTGTTTCTGGCTATGTAGATGAGATGGGAGCAGTTTCTACATGACACTGGCAAGGGCACAGGGAATCCAAAGCAAATGGGTGCATCTGTGGGGCATGCTCTACATTACTGTAAATACACTTCTAATTCTGCATGTTAGTAGGTACAGTGCAGAGGAGCTCGCAGGATCTCTTCCTGCGGCATTCAGAAGGGACAGGAAAGAATCTCAGTGGCTGTTCTTCATTCATGTCACAGTGATCTGTGCTGCCTGTGTGGCTTCCCCATATCCAGGAATTGGATTTGGAGTTCAGCATGACATGCTACTGCAAAATAAAAGTTTAAAAAAAAAAAAAGAAAAAAAAAGAAACTTGAAACCTATTTATAAAAATATGAGCTAGCACTAGAACCTAGGTGATGCCTTGTAATTGCAACAGATCCTTAAGACTGGGAGAAAGGGGAAGGAAAAAAAAAATGGAGCACTTCTAGCTTGCCCTTCCATTCTCATAGTTTGGCCAATGAAATAGTGGGGCATGTAGCTCATAGCACAGTGCTAAACATGACACGATGCAGACGTACTAGTTTCATTCCAGAAGGCAATATAAATATACTCAGGAGGGATTATGCTAGCCCTTAAATCCTTGGTAGTTGGCTGATGCTGTAGTTTCAAACTCGAAAGCAGCTGTTTTGGAGCCTCAGAACAGTGCTACTGCACTCGTGCAAGCGGTGACACAAAATTCCTTCGTCAAGAGCTACACTTTGATCACTAAAATAATCTATGCTGAGTCCTCTTTAGAAACTGTCTTCCTTAAGTAACATGAAGGCCCAGAAAGTGTTGCTTTGTGAAGGCCTGACACATCATTTCATTTCCTATTCTGCCAAACAGATGCACAGTGAACTTTCTCCCCCTGAACACTACAGGTTTCCTCTTTCCTTTGGGAGGAAATGTTTAACCACATCTGTGAAAAGCCCCTCTCGTTTTGTTGGCATGTAGACCTTGGCTCTTGAGGCTATTTTTCCTCTCATTGCATTGTTTCAAATTGAACAAGTGCCTTTTTACCGCCTTACTGTTCAGTAACTAATTTGCAAACATCTCCCAAGCTTGGTTCTTAGAGCTCTAGTTCTTGCTATTCACAGTTCTCCCTTTCACAGTCCAGAGGATAACAAAGAAGCCACTAATTATTTCTTCCATTCTTTGGCTAAAGAGAATAATTAATACATGACTAGTAGAGGATGACAGGACTTTGTCAATACTAATTTACAGTTTGTGACAGAGTTGTCGCTTGCAGCTCACATCCCGTTTGTAATATTGGATGAGATGTAGAATCTTAAATGATATTTAATCTGTTCCCAATAGCCTTATTGGCTTATCTTATCACCGTGGTATAAATAGTGTGCATATATATATATATATATATACATACACACACACATATACACAAGCATGATTATAAAAAGCTGCATTTTATACTCAGTGCAGCCTTGGCTATATCCAACATCAACATCCAACATCATCAAGCTTTTTTTGTACAGTTGTAGTAAACAATCATTTTCCCCCCCAGACATTTGTTCCTAATCATGACTAAGCTGCAGAGAAATTTGTAATTTTATGGTATTATCTTGTTTAATGTAGTTGCTTCCAGTAGATGGCCTTATAACAGTATAGTCTTGCTTAACGTTAGTTTCCATCTTTGCTTAGCCTGACCAAATAATTAGTTTATTAGTCTTTTTCTTTTTCTCCCAGCATTCAAAACAAATGAGGCTTAAAACATTCTTCTTGTTCTTTTTATTTCCTAGCCAATAAATGATGTAATTTCTTTCCATTTTATTTATTTTGTAACTTTTTCCTTTTCTGCGTCTATTATTCCACAATCACTTTATTTCTGTATTTTTGAAAATCTGTCAAGATACAGTGCAGAAAACCAGTTACAGGAAAAAGCTGATAATTTTAACTGTTCAATTGCATTGAAAGTGTATTGTTAGTTTTGTTACAGTCTGAAAAATGGAAGAACACTGGAGAGCTATGCTAGCATTAAAAAGAAACAACAACAAAAAATGAAGGTAGTTGTTTTTATTGCTAATGCCAGATGTTTTCCCACTGAGTGCACTTGGGTATAGACAAAATGGATATTGCAACCCCTTCTCACAGAAGTCCAAAAGATATTTTTTAAAGTACTTATCAACACAACTAATTTACATATTAACTAATCTCCTATCTACATTATAAGCAAAGCTACTGTAAACATGGACAGTATATTCTTTTGCTTCGCTTTGCATCACAATAGCATTAAATCAGAATTTTATCTTTATTTAATGATGCACACACGTATTTTAAGGCAAGACAAGTTGCCACATAAAAGACAATGCTTATCAGTTGTTTTTTCTCATGTTTATTTTGAACATATTCCCATCCTGCTTCATGGAATTTATTAACTTACTATCCACTTCACAAAAAGCTGTCTGTAAAATTTAAATGTCTCCTCATGATTCATCAAAGCTCCTAGTCTTCCAGGTTTTGCCCTTTCAAAAAGGAAAAAATATCTCAGAATATTTTTCTTTGCAGCCTTTCCCTGTTTGTGGTCCCCAGTTCCTTACGTTTTTTTCTGAAGGAAGGAACCTAAGGCAATCCTTGTGCATCCAAATTCTGCCATTGTAAATTATAGGAAGTTTAGCAGCTAAATCTTCTCTACTCTATTTATCATGTGGTCAAAGATCACTTCTTATTTACTGATAAAATGAGCAGCATGATTAACTACGGGTAAAAATGAAGGGGAAAAGGAAGCAAGAACATTTTTTTGAGTATCAAAAGTGGTGTGACATTCATTTATTTA
>JAVCKT010025831.1:0-12473 GCA_032273925.1 Rhynchotus rufescens
CCATTTATATACAGAAGGATCAAGACTTTGGAAGGTAGTATCTAAGTAAGATCTCCTAGTAGATGTGACTTTTTTTCTGAGCATTTCTGTCTCTATTTCTTGCTTTATGGAAATATTGACTTCCCACCTTTGCTGGGAGAAATGCATCCTAGGTCAACAGAGATTGGCTTCAGAGTTAGTCCAGTTTATTCATGCACAAGTCACCTCCTCTCAAAGAAACAGCGATGTCTCCCCAGTGACCATGACTATGGACTCAGTGTCCATAGGCAGTTGCCAACACACAGCATTCCCTTCTGCCATAACCACAATGCTGGTGCAGCCCGGCCTGAAGCTCCACGTTCAAGCTGTAGGCCTTCTCTTCAGGTGTGAGGTACAACACTCAAGTTCTTAACTGAAGTATCCCCACAGCGAAAACAAGCTCTGAATTCTGTATTTTGGGTTCTTATTATGTTTTTATGCAAAGTGAAGCGACCCTCTTGTTGCTAAGTGTGAGTAGCGGATGGGTAGCAGCATGTTGAGTGAGGGAAGGATATACAGAAATGCTTTCAAAAGAAATGAATCAATAAAAGCCTGTGCCTTTTCTCCCAGAGAAGAGGTCAGTAGACCCAAGACGCATGCTAAGACCTCTGCTCGGGGAAGGAGTTAGGCCTATGATCATGTACAAGGCACAGAAACTTGGCTTAGATCTATCTTCCATTGGGTAGATGTATAGAGTTCATTTTCCAGCTCAGTGAGTTTATTAATAGTTCACTTTCAAACAGCGGAGATGCATCCCTTGGGTTCAGCAAAGGTCCTTGGTCTATTCAGGTCTCTAATGACTGGGGTGATAAAATAGCAAGGAACTTATTAAAATTTAAAATGCTGTATAACCATGAGAAGCTGAAAACACTTTGGAGAGCAATATTAGAATTCAAAATTACCTTGATAAATTGCAGAAATACTCAAGTGAATAGGGTGCAATTCTGTAAGGACACATACAAAGCATAAGAGCAGACGTAATTATTGCACAAATCAAGAAGGGAAATGACCAACTAGGAAATAAACTTCCAGAAAATAGATTTTGTAAATACAGAGGATCGCAAATGAAATCAATAATATCCTGATGCTGCAGTAAAAGCAAACATCATAGTAGGATATTTACACACAAATATTTCTCAAAACATTTCTCCTGCATTTCCTTCTGCTAGATAAGATGAGACAGTGTCCCTCAACCCTTTTTTGATGTTTGAAGTATAAAAGCAACTATGTTTTCACTACAATATAGCTTGCCTACATATTCTAAATTACAAAATGAGAAAAAAAAATTAATCAAAAGAGCTGAAGTCACTAGAAACAAATTGCTTTCTTCTCTATGTTGGCTTCAATTTTCTTTAAAAATAAGATTTGAAAAATACTGCCAGTAAATTCCTGTAATGGATGAGCCCTGACAGGCAAACACAAAAGCCTGAAGCAAGAGGACTTGATTAAATAGGTTAAAGCACAGAAATCACAGTTTGTCCACTGCACACAGGCAGGTAAAAGCTTCCCACGTTCCCCTCAGTTATTAAAGATATTAAAGTCCTAGCAGTAATAAAAAGGCATGCTTACACGGCATGTAAAATTCAGAGCAATAAAGACAATCAAGGCTACGTGCCGAGAGGTTACAGGTTACTTTGTTCTGTAATCACTCCCAACTTTCTGTTGAAAGGGTAATTCCAAAGAGGAGGAACTGGCCTTGGACTAATTTGGCCCTTATAACTAATTTAACTGTTCATGAGAGGGGCTATGCTTGATACAGCAGAATGAATATTCATTTCACTTAAAAAGATCTTGTTCTTTACTGTTACAGCTAAATAGCAAAATTCCTGGCCTTTCAATAACAACCAAAATGCCATGTGCTCACATAGTTATTGCTTTCCCCGCACAGACCACCACAGCACCGCACGTGGTGGCACTGGCAGCAGAGCCAAGGATGCAGGACCAGTGGTGACAGCAGCTTGTTGGGATGCAGCCCCTGCCCAAGTCCACGCCACTGTCAGGGCCAGGTTCACCTGTCAGTTCATTATCAGATGCTACCAAAAATTTCCATCCAAACTCCATTGGGAATTTACAAGCCTGGAAATTAAATAGCTATTGCAACATATTTTGAAGACAGGTGTATTAAATGCTTCTAGATATAAACTCATCCTCAAGATTTGTGTGGTCAGACGGGATCCAGGCAATTCACATTATTCTGCAACACTTGCTGGGCGCTTGCTGTGATTTCCTCGTATGTCATGTTTTTGGAAGCCTGAAATGTTATTATTTTTGTTGGCATTGCAGCCACATTTCATCTCTCAACAGTAAGCTCTGCAGGAACACACACGGACAGATGGGCCTCGGCTTTCTTCCTATCCAAATAAACACACACTTGCCCAGGAAAGCAGCTGCCACAAGGTCATACCCCAGGGCAAAGTACCGATTCACCACCTAAATTACATGTGTTCAACCAACCAGTTCTTCTGCAGCAAGTGCCAACAATGTGCATTAAGTAAGTTCCTCTTTCTGAAAGTTCCTCCAACTTATGTCTCTAATTGAGCGGAGAGACTCCCAGGACTTGGAAGCAATGACCAAACAGCTTTCACAGCCCTATGTCTCCATAGCTGTGCTATGGGATAGTAGTTCCTTAGTCTTTCTCTGTGCTTCCAAGTTTATGGCATGACCTGTCATTACATACATTGTTATTATGTGAGCCTGTGTAGCATCAAGCTAGGAGTGCAGAGACTCCTTGCAAACATCTCACAAGCTTCCAAGCATCCTTTAACACTCAAATGTAGTTTCATCAGCCTCAGATGATCAGAAGCATCCAGAAGCACCAGTAGAAATGTCAAAGCATCTCTGCACCATCCTAACTTACTAAAACTCTCATGAGATTTTTTTTTCAGGCTGATGTTTTCATTCTGCAACTCTCTACTTTAGTCAGAATGTGTGGGAGCAGTAGGGCTGTAGATTTTTCTAGTACTAAATGGATTGTTTCTGGCCTCACTTTGGTCCCTTCCTATGACCATCAAGTCAGTCCTGTTCCCTTTCATTTGTTTTCACTTGCAGGTCTTTAGCCACTTTGCTTTCCCTTTAAAACTTCCACAGATCCTTCCCTGAAAAAATCTCTGAATCTTCTTCCATGGGCTGTTTTTAAAGGGTCAGATAAAATACTCAAAGCTTTTGGCCCCTCTTGCTATGAAATCTCTAAAAACTGCAACAAAGGCACTTCACTCTTCTCCACCAGAGAAACAGAAAACACACACGATGGAGCCTAGACTGGTGCCAGACCTGCACAACAGTGCTTGTTGTGCCAAACTCCCATAAATTGGGTTTGTTGGGGCCAATAACTCCATGTTTTAAAAGCAGAGAGCGCCACACTGTGAAGATGGATAACAACCAGTCCTGCTCCACCAGTGCCTCCCAACACAGCTCCTTAGGCATCACTCAAAGGAGACCTCAGCTTAACAGCAAAGACACAAGGATCCTAATTTCCCTCCTTTCTTACCCTCCTTCTGCACAGAGCTGAGAAAAAACATCTGAAGTGTTGTCCAGGCTCTCTCAGCACTGATCTACATCTCCCTTGATCTTCAGTACAGCTCATATATCCTTCACTCCGTGCTCTGTAGTTATTGTAGTAATTGTAGTTATTAAATAACAAGCAGGGAACCAGATGGGCAACAATCTACCATGTTCAATAACGTATGGTCAAACTCATCATGTGGGGACTTTGTCAGAAGCAAGAGTTTTTGTCTCATTAAAAAGGCTTAGTGTGATGTAGCTCCTGCAGATCCACTGGCCTGGCCTCTCCATCCATCTCACGGGGAATTCCGAGTCATTTTGTAGCTGATTGATGGAAGGTGTCATCGGTTACAGTCTAGTTGGCACCATGGGACAACCCAAAACTGATCCATCAGTGCTGACTGAGGAGATGCTGGACACCAAGCCTGTGTGCTCTATTCTCTTTGCAAAAGTCCCCAGGATACCACAGTACCATTGCCCTCCTCGCACACTTTGCCTTCCTCATCCATTTAGGCTAGTCCATCTTGAAGGAAGCCAGCAGAGGCATTAATTTGGCACAGGAAGCTCAAAAGACCTCCCTTGTGGTGCTTGTTTCTCCTATTCCACATCCTTAAGGCCAATCATGAAGTATCAACAGCTAATCAAACACAACCCACACATCTCCCAGCCAGTTTGCTAAGCGGTCAAGTGGCCAGCCAAGCAGAGCCTGTCCTGCATCCTCTCCTCATGGGAAGCCAGTGCTGCAAAGGAGAAGCTGGAAGTAATGTGCAAGAGAGTGAAGGAGTTGTGTCTCATATGACCATGTGGTCTCTGGAGGTGGACACTCCTGCTCAGGAATGCCAGCTTATCACAACAGAGACAGGATGACTCTTGTTCTGATGGCAGTTAAATCCTTCTGCAAAAAATGACTAAGCTGACAGACTGCAATCTTCTGCCTCTGGAAGGAGAGCTTTTAAATCCATCCTGAACTTTAGTTTAGGTCCAGCAGTCTTATCATAACAATGTGCACTTTGTGTCCTGAGCCCTGCCAAACAGGTGAAAAAGCTTGACACTGCTCCGTGCCTGCCAGAGGGGTTCTTGAGGGCAGCAGCTCCAGTTCTGCCTTTGCTCTACTGGGCATCTTGGCAAGCTCTTCAAAGTTTAAAGCTGTTGACTGGCGTGCCCCTAACAGCTCAGCAGCCTGCAGGTCAAACAATGCAGTGTGTCAGCAGAGTTGAGGTGGGAAAGCCAAATGATGCTGTGGAAATGACAGTTAGCAAGCCCAGGGTATTAATTCTCCTTCCTCTTCCTCCCACACTAAATAACCAGAGGCTCTATCTTAAATTAAGCTATATGGATCCAGCTCAGGGGACAGTCAAACAGGGGAGATGAAGAAATATGTTAGAACAGCGCATAAGCAACTACAACCCCCAAGTCAGGAGGTGTTTAGAGAATTTCAGCTGTTATCATGGCTCTTTGGATTACAGCTTTTTACCATGCTACCAAAAACACAGTCCCATGCAGACAGTTGTGCTGGCATTCAAGCGTCACTTGCAGTGATCAGCCAACATTTACTGTAGTAGGAGGACTGGGTGGGACACTGGAGGTCCACATCATCCCTCCCGATGCAAGCCAAGTCCCTTATCATATGCCTAGACTTGATTTAGAGCATGAGGACAGGGCTGATCCCTGGCCTCAGGACAAGGTGTCAGATGCTGGAGGGTTTGTCCATAGCATCTATCCTGAAATACGTTTAATTTTCTCACGTAGCATATGCTGGTAATTGATCATCTCAAGATTTCCTAGCCCACAGCAGCTCACTCCAAACCTCCATTGTCAGTCATGTCGATTTAGAACAGGCCTACAGAAAATCTGGCCTCTCCCTATCTGAGTTTCTTTTTACTTGCTGCCAGCTGGCACTTTCCAAGCAATTCTAATCATCCTTGAACTTCTACACAAACATAACACACTTATCTCAAGAATGGCTGCCACTTTATTTACAAACAGAATGGTTGGTGGGGGAAAGGCCACAGCTCAGCAAGGACACAACTGGTAGTACGTTCAGACCTGCAGGTGAGCAGGAATTTTCAAAGATTCTTCACATTTAAAGGCTGTACATTCCCCTTACTCCACCTGATACTCTTTGCAATAACTATTTCCAGGGAAACACCAAAGAAACTTCATCTTGTGGACAATTTTGGAAGAATAGCAAAAGGATATTTGCAGCTCTGGAATAGAGTGAGAATAGACAATAAAAAGGGATGTCTTTTAGTGTAAGTGTGTGTTTCTGCAGAAACCTTCTACTAGCAGCATGCAATAGCAATGAACAGACCCAATTTCCAGCTGAAACTTTATCAGGCCTCCAGAGAGGCATGATAAGAGTAGACTTTTAGCTATCATGACATGCCCAATGGCCTTTACGCCCACTCTAGCAGGTATCTGAATGTCAGCATTTTCATCCCATTTGGCATTGAAATATCCAGCCACCAACCTCAGAAACTAAAGAATCTGAACCCCAGATGCTCCATCACTGCTGGTGCTAGAAGTCACTACCAGAAACTGCCACCTCCAATATGTCATGCCCAAGCATTTGCAAAATTTTTCATTACCACTTCAGAAATAGATCACAATTTATCTTTCAGGAGACCATGTCAGACTTGTTAACATCATTAGAAGGAGTGATGTTCACCCAGGAAACTAAGCTTCCTAAGCTTCCAAGACAGGACAGAAACAGAGAGCTTATCAAAAGCTGCTTAGTCAAACATTGGAACATGAAGATGAAGCCACTTGCGCCTAGAGAGTCTTTCCATGAAGCTTACACGGCTATATGGACAATTCTTCCATTATTCCTTGTGACATAACTAGAAAAATGCCAAAAGTCACACAAAGACTGCACTGCCTCTTATAAAAGGTGTCAGACTGAGGGGTCCCAGCAACCCTTTTTTTCTTAAGCACTTGTGAATAAAGCAGTCCACTCTTTCTGCTCTGGACTCTGGTTTACCCACCAGTGAAGAGAAAAACATGGTGCCAGTGCAGAATTAAATTGCATATTTCAATAGACTCTACACAGATCCAAGTTTAAAGTGCCTCAGATACTCTCAGATATGGGATTTTATACAGTGAGTTCCCCCAAAAAGTTGAGAGTATGTAGAAGTTGTGTATGAAGATTTCAGTTGAGAGTTGCATTAATCCTGAGGAGTGTCACATGCCTCACCTAAATATTTCTATGATCTGTTGATTTTTCTCCTACAAAAGGGGATTTAAGCTTTCTTAGGTGGGGACCTTATCTGTATCTGGACAGGCACGTATTGAGTTTTATTTGTTTTCAAGGAGCAACGCACCACAACAGATAAGTGCCCAATGAGTCACAGGAGTTTTTATGAGCTGAACCACTTCAAATCTCTTTTAGACTTCAATATAAATCTTATCGACTGTGCCTATTGCTCTATCTTTACAATCATGAAATTAATGAATGGCCCTAAAGCCGATCAAGTGAATTCCAATTCACTAACTTTCAGAAAAGAAAATTGCAGAATCAGGTAACTTGCAGACAAGGAGTCCTATAAGATTTTTCATGCATCTTTTTTTCTCAAAAGTCTAAATGTCTTTGCAGCGTTGTGCCATTTCACTTCAGCAAAAGATCTTTATGTCTCTGTTGCTACAAAAGTAATACATCTAGACAGCAAATACAAGATAGACAATGTGTTTTTTCTATAAAAGGATTTACTAATAAATTGTTTGTAGACTAATTGTTTGTAGACTAATTTAGACTACAAGCTATAGGAAAGTGTCCAAACTTTAGAATAAACTTTTCTTAGAGATGTACAAACTAGAGAAAAATCCACAAAATTCAGTCGCCCTTATGTACTTACACATCAAACTACCAGGTTTGGTAGCTGGTGACACAGGAGGCAGCCATTGATCCTTATAACATCCAAATGGGAAATAATTCTAATGTATCTGAGGATTTCTCTCTTTGCCATATGCCTGGGAATTACCCAAATGTAGCAGGCTTCTAGTGAAGTCCTCCAACACTAGTTCCTTCCAAGCCATTCCAGGTTGCCCCAATTACTCTCTAATGGACCCACAATGTGGGGCCCTTTTTCAAGGACCATGAGGTACCACAGGGACAGAAGGAAAACTCATCCAGACTGTGTTGGTGAAAATGATTCTACCACAATTCCTTCATTTAAGAGATAGTTGTATCCTCAATTTTGTTACAGTTCACTTTCCTACTATGTTATGCTCCCATTTGCTATCTATTGACAGACTTAATTCTTCTGGGCAGTCTCTTTTGTCCTCCTGACTTAAATATAGTAAGACCATTTGGAGAAGCAGGACAAATTCCCTTTTATGTTGATTAGGTTATATACATTCACTTGACTGTAAGCCAGCTGTGTTGTACAATGTTACAGCTGCTAAGGCTTTGAATAGCACATTTTTTTACAGCTAAAGATGCCTGGATCTGTCCAGCACTGTGTGTTGTGTAGAGATGACCCATTTGTTCCTCACTTCACATGGGCTTGCCTGAGCAGGGCAAAAGGCAAGACGGAGCACATGACTAGCTCTCAGCCCCTCTGATGGCTTCATCCACCTGTGCATGGATGCAAATTGCAGAGCTGGAGCCCTGTGCTAATTACCAGCACTTTTATTTGCTGATTGTAGAAAAATTTGTCACTATTTACAGGTCGTCCTGTGTACAGAACACCAGGTTGTTTCTTAACAAGCTGCCTCTATCCACGTGTTATTGAAAGTGGGTAAAAGGATGAACGGGGAGCAAGCACGGACTTAGCCTCTGGGTCAAAGTGACATATTGTTTATGAGTGCTGCTCATGCTTTAAATCCCTGTCAGCTAACACTGGTGGTGGCAGTTCGCAGGAACAGCTCTAGCAGAGGAAGAGAGAGAGATCTTTTCATCTGCACCTGAGCTGTTCATCAGACTCAGACTCGGAAGCAGCAGAAGAGGAAGGAGGGAGGAGAAGGTGGTGTTGAGTAACCAGGACCCAGCAGCATGGCAGCTCTGCTGGACAACATAGCCAAACCGGCTGTGCTTTTGCAGCTGTCTTTGGTGCTGGGCTTCATCTTTGTGCTACTCAAGGCAGCCCAGTTCTATCTGAAAAGGAAGAAGGTTGTCAAAGCCCTGGAGGCTTTCCCTGGCCCCCCAAAGCACTGGCTGTTTGGCCACAGTCGTGAGGTAAGTAAAGAGATGGGCTCACACAGGGCACAGGCAGGGAGCGTTTGTCCTGACACCCGTGCGAGATAAGTCTCAGGACAAGAGTGATGGGGAAGAGCACTGAATGAGGGATGGAGAAGAGCACTGAATGAGGAGTGTGTGTCCCCTCTTACAGGAGAGGATCTCTTTGTACAGGGAGTGCCAATACTTCTGTGGGGCAGGCAGGAAGGGTACCTGGTTATGAGATATGTGTCATTTTGGTAAAATATCTCTCTTCTGCATCAGACCTTTTAACAATAGAAGTGTCTCCTTCTATACCCACTTAAGAGAAGATCATGAAAGCTGGTCATTTACTTGCAGCCATTTTCACTGTTCTGTAGAGTAAATGTCCTTGGCTTCACACTGCATGCAGTCCTAGCACTGCTGAAATTAGATGATAGGACTGTATCAGTCCTGATCTCCTGTGGATTGGGCACTAAGTATTCCTATATTGCCCATGCTGACTACAGACCCAGAGTGTGATGCTCTGATTACATACAATGCAAACGCAGCTAAACTGCTGTGTCCCAGCAAGGGGACTTGCCTGTCCTTGTACTTGAGGGATGCAGTAACTGAGGTAGCTTCACTGGCTGTGCACTATCACCAGGGCACAGCCTTCGCCTTGCCTAGCATCTCCTCCACCTGCACAGTGGAAAGTCCCTTGCTCTAAGTCCACCCTCAGGCTCCCACTTTTCCCAGCAAGGATGTCTTGCATATGCTGTCCACAAGAGGGCAAGTTCTGCTCTCCCAGCTACATCTCTTTTTTTTTCTCTGCCTGACACAGTTCTTGCTTAATTGTCATTGCAGCTTTCTCAACATACAGTTTTAGCTCGGTTTATGGAGTGGGCAGAAGAGTTTCCCTATGCCTTTCCAAGGTGGCTTGGGCCATTACCTACATTAATTATCCATCACCCTGAATATGTCAAAACTATATTTGGCCGAGGAGGTGAGTCTTCTTATTTGATTTTGGAAAGTCCTCTCATTGACACTTTCCTATCAAGACAAAGCTTGCCTTGAGCTGTCCCTTTTGCCTGCTTCTTTCACACATAGAGCAGTTCCTCCTTTGCCCTCCTTCTCAAACTCCCAGACAGGTGCCATGGAGCAGCTGACATTCTCACACAAGAGAGGAGCCAGTGAGTGACCCTCTTAGTCCACTGTGTCTGTTCTTGCTGGGTTTACTGTATTATGGAGTATCCACCACCTCAGTACCTATGTTTCTCACTAAAATTCAGTAAGCTGTGTGAGCTAACCCAATAAACGTCCCTAAGAAGACATCTCTTCTCCCTCTGTGCTCTTCTTTCTCCAGAGTTCATGAGGTACATGGGTTTCTCCAAAAACTCCCATCCACTGTCCTCAACTTTGAGATATGTTCTTCCTTTTCTACATGAATATCTCTTGTTTCAGCTTTCTGTGACTTTCTCAAGACCAGTGAGATTACAGTGAGAGTACAGTTGTAGAAGACTGTGTTTAAACTTTACCTCTGATGATGGTTTCTAATGTCAGTTTATTCTGATTTTTTTCTTGTTTTTATTTTTGTTATGTTGAAATTCATTAGTCATTTATACTGTTTCATTATATATACTTTTTGTTTTGTTTTGTTTGTTTTTAACAGACCCCAAGGCCCTGGTAACCTACAAGTTCTTAATTCCGTGGATAGGTAAATAATTTTCTTTCATTACCCCTTTTGGCTGTGCGACAGATTTCATCTTCTTCCTTCTTCATTTATTTTGTTTCCTTCCATCCCAAAATCACAGGAGAAGGTTGTTTTTGCTATGAGAAGGTTCATTTAGGTGAAATCATTAATACCACTGTCCACATAATTGTGGGACACGTCAACTAGATTTGCCTTGGATTTACCTTGGCCTTTACAAACCAAAGGGACAAGACTGTTCAGGGACTGAATGCAGAAACACATCTTTCACAGGGGTGAAAGATATTAAGGCATCAGAGGACAGTCAGATTCATGGCTTGCATACTACTTCATGGTAGCCTTCTGGGAAGCTAACTGCCTCATAGCTCAGCTTGTGCTGCAAAATGCAACCAAGTATTTCACTTAGGGCAGAAAAAGCCATCTGCAAGAGTAAGTTTTGTGCTTCTGTCCTTATGCTTGTGGGGCAGGTGTTTTCTACAGGAGGACAGAGCCAGTGATGAGAACCAGTTCTGCCTGTTTCATTCCCCTTGTGCTTGAGAAAGCCACACTGTTGTATGAAACTTGGAATAAACAGACTTGGATCCACAGTGTGACACTCCACCCCCAATCCCCAGCTCCCCACATCCTGTCTGCTGGCTAGGAGGTAGCCACTTGGCCGAGAGCACCAGCGATAGTGTCAAAGCTGAGGTGGCTGGTCAGACTGTGAAATAGCTGACTGTGTCTTTGCTGTTTATATCTCAAGGAGAGGGACTATTGGTCACGAGTGGAGCAAAATGGTTTCAACATCGGAAGCTGCTCACACCAGCATTTCATTATGATGTGCTGAAACCATACATGAGCCTGATGTCAGACTCAGTCAAAGTGATGTTGGTAAGAATCAGCCCTGCTACTTTTGAGTCATGAACCAGTTCAAAATAATTAGACCTAGGCCAGGGTGGTGGCAGGAGAGTGGAATTATTAATTGGTTCCTAAAATTTATATCCTGAATCTGAACTTTATTGATCTTTTCAAAGTTCTGACATTGTTTCTTCTGACTTCCTTTGGCCATTCAACTAATTCTGCTCTTCCTCTTCTTTTCAGAAAAATCAACCACTGCTAGAGTAGCTTTTCCTATCTCCACAGTGGTAAACATGGAAAAAAACATCTTTGATTAAATTCACAGAACATGTAGTGAACTAGGGCCTTTGCTTACAGAGGAGAAAGTAATTAGCAGAGTGGATCTGGAAAGAGGCAGATACAGATCTGATCATATCAAGTCCATTCTGACTGCCTCTTCCTCCTTCCTTTTGTCTCCAACGCCAGGATAAATGGGAAAAGAACAAGGAGAGGAAGTCAGTAGAGCTCTTCAGTGATGTCAGCCTAATGACACTGGACACTATCATGAAATGTGCCTTCAGTTACAATGCCAGCTGTCAGACTCAGAGGTCAGTAGCTAAACTCCTAAACTCTAAGAAAACAAGTGCTCCTGTTCCCCACCTTACATTGCTGATGCTGATTTCAGTCTCGATTTCCTTTCAGCAACTCAGACTTTTACATCAAAGCTGTTTATGATCTGAGCTACCTTGTGATTGAGAGAATCCGGAGCTTCTATGTAACTGATTTCTTCTATGGCATGACCAGCAACGGCCGACAGTTTCAGGAGGCCTGCAAGGTGGCCCATATCCACACAGGTGCTTCTCTCTCTTGCTCTCCTTTTCTCTCCCTGGTCCTGTTTATTAGCTGAACCTCTCACCCTGGAGGTTCAGGGAGCAGCTCTGAGGGGGGTTGCAGCAGGCAGTGACCAGAGGGTTACACATTAAGCAGAGACTGAGCTGCTGATCAAGGGATCAAGAGTATGACCCCTCTGCAGGGGAAAGGTGTGTCTAATAGACTGATCATTCTTCTACACAGATAAAATAATAAAAGAAAGGAAGATGTTGCTCTCCAGTGAGAAGGAACGGGAGAAGATCCAGAAAAGGAGACACCTGGATTTTCTGGACATTCTACTTTGTGCTAAGGTGAATGCTTGAAAAAAAATCATATCAAATGCCAAGGGACATACCTGTGTTCTGCTGAGGATGTGACAGCAGGGAGCTCACAATCCTTTCCCAGCATAAACAACAGAAACTTCCA
>JAVCKT010025832.1:0-18685 GCA_032273925.1 Rhynchotus rufescens
GCAGCTACACGCCTCACATCTACCAGACAATATGGGATTATAAAGCAACTGATGGTACTGAATATGCTACTGTAAAAGAAGTAACGTACTTCTTTTTGATTAACTTCTTCAAACACATCAGATCTATTAACTATCCCCTCAAGTCATGTCGCTCTCATTGATATAACACTTTGAAAATATTCGACTGTGGAGAATGGTTCCCCATTAATTTAGGGAAAGCACATAGCTGAAGCCACACTGCGAACCTGACTCACCACATTTTTAATGCAGTGAACTGTCTGGGGAATGAAGTATTCAAGGAGAGCAGTGTCTAGCTTATACAAAAGAGTATAGTTTCTTATGAGGCATTGAAAGACCTGATTTATTGCTTCCTTAAGTTACCATTTTTAATAAGAAAAGTTAACTTGGACTGTAGTTACAATATCAGCACTATGGCTATATTTGCATTCTTTGCACTAAAAAAAAAAAAAAAAAAAAGAAAAAAGAAAAAAATCTCTTTCTTAACGTGTACACTTCGTACAAAGTGAAACAATATGCCAGTGCTCTTTGGTTTTAGTGGATCTGCTTAGTGAGGTTTGTATAGCTTAGCTTAGAGTAGTCTGCTTAATGGAATCAGCAGTTACCTTCAAGGTCAAGTAACAGAAGCAATATCACTTAAACAGGACTTTACTGGACATTGTAATAACCAAGGTAATGTTCATGTTTAAGTACTTTCTTCAGTTAAAAATGGATAATGCTATAAAATTCTATCTGTCTTGTGAAAAAGATGGGAATGAAACTTAAAACCTTGAACTACTTCTACAAGAAAATGCTAGTTGGCTATTGTGGCAAAATCAAATCTGGGCTTACATTTGTATTCCTAACAACAGGTAAATGCATCCCCAAAATGTCAAAGGACACAATGTTTTTAGTACTTAAAGGAAGAAAATTACCAATATTACTGGTAAATGGGAAGCCTTAGTGTTTAAACTGTGCTGTGCTTAGTAGTGTGCAAGATGCATGTAGAAACCGCCTCAAGGGACCTGACAGCAGGAGAAGATTAAGACAAAGGCTCATGCAAAGAAGTGAAGCTATTTTTTCTTCTTCCCAAGAGCAGATGAAGATATTTCAAAGGAATTTTTAACTGTAGTTGGTAAACAGATTAATCCTTTTCATCTTACTGTTTGTGAGAGGTAGAAAGCTGGTTGGAGTAGCCTGGTAAAGTTTTAAGAATACAGTTTCTTGGCCAGTGCCCACTATGGAGCTGCCTTTCATCTTATTTGGTGCACAAGACCAATATACAATGTACCCCAAGACAGCTCCAGTACGGGTGTGATAATGTTTCTTCTGCTCTCAGTATTTCATGGGAAATACCAGGGTGGTTCACTATTGAATATTTGATGCGTGTGTGTATGCAGAGTCGTAAACAAATACACTTAGTAAATTAATAGGTTTCTTTGGAAAATGACAGTGCCTTCTTGGATATCATGGATTGAGGCCTATGGAAAGTATTTTAAAGACTAGTACAGACCTTGACAAAATATAGCGTAATTATAGCATATGTACAGTTCTTGGTTTTAAAATGCCATGTATTTTGAAATAAATCTATTTCAAGAGACCAGCCTGGAAGAGAGGATTTGAAAAAGGTCACAATAAGAAACTACAGAACTTTTCTATGTTGAGGAAAGCTCTGTCTTTACTTATACTAGTGTAACTCTATTACCCTCACTTAGACTCTTGTAAATGTAATTGGTAGCAAGAGAAGGCCCCTTTAGCTTCATGGGTAGGCTGCAACGAAGAGAAAAACAAAAACATATGCATGATAAACTTCCTTTCAATGTAACTGTACAGTAAAAGCAGAAGATTCACAGTATTTGGAACTTCATACACACCAGCGGGCATTAAGATTGAGTTTCTCTAGTTATATGACATTCTAAGTGATATGTTTTGAAAAGACAAAAAGAAAATTAGCACCAAATGGCTCAGAAGTCCAGTAGAAGAAACAACTAGCAGGGTCATTTTGAAAAAAATTTCTCCTGTGATACCTTAAGTAGGAGTTGAAATGGGAGAATGAAAAAGCCGCAATGGGACAATGGAAACCAAACTGTGTCCTCCTTGGGGAAGAGCTAAAGCCAGTCAGATTAAAGGTCTTTCAGTCTAGGATAAGTCATGTCCCATCATCAACATCTCATCTGCATTTTTTTTAAATGAGGAGGAGGAAATTGAGGGTTTGGGATTTGAGCTATTCTGAGCCCTGAGACTCTACAGAAGTAGGTTTATCCCAGCAGTCCTCTTAGTGGACCAAGGGTTACATCTGTTACATTCCCTGCTCTCTTGTTAATTAGGACGAATGTTTCAAACATGATCCCTATAGTTTATTAACTATATTTATTACTTCACCCCCAAATTCTAGTCATTTAGAAAAATATCAAGAAGCGTTTATGTCTCATTTCGGTCAGAAGCAAGAACAGAAATTATTAGTATTTTTAGTGTGTCTGAGACCACTGGCTTTTTCACCAATTTTCAACTCCAGTGCAATTCTTGCTTCTATTACATCAGGAGTCCAGAGCAGAATATAACATCTCCAGGAGAAATCAGTTTGACTGGGCTTTGGAAGAGATGATTTTGTGTGTGTTCATCACACAGAACCCTGGCTGGAAGCTGTGGTATCCTTAGGGGCCACAGAATTAGCCCTCTTCCCAAATGGAAGATGCAACATACAGAGACTAAACTTAGTCAGGGAGCCCCTCATCCCTTCAGGCCATGCAGTTCTTGTCAGGTATTGTTAAATCTCAGGTGAGTAATGAGCTGTGAAGTTTGAGGCCAAAGGTTTCCAGTTCTAGATAAGTATGATTATCTCACAAAACCCATGTGTCCTTGAGGCTACTTTTCCACTTCCAGTTTGAAAGGCAGAAAATTTCTAGGAAAAGGTCAAATAAAATTAAATACTATGTTTCCTTAAACATCCACCAAACCTTTAGGAAAAATCAGAAGAGCATTGTAAAGAAAGGCTGAACATCAGCCTTTGCTATCTTAATTCAAAAAAAGGAAATCTAGGTATAAGCAATGCAGCTATTATAGAGAAGCTCAGCATCAACATCGCAACTACATACAAATATTGTATAGATAGACAGGAGATTCTTCCCAATTTCTGCACCTAAAGTGGAGAAGATAAAGCAGACAACTTCATTTGTCCTTCAGCTTCATGATTTGTATATTTACCTCTCTCTGAGTTTCTGTTCATCTCAAGTCCTTGTGTTTTTATCTGATGACTGCAGTCACTTTCTCACCTCTCATTTGAAAATCCTTACCTTCAGATTTTTATTTTCAGTCTGATGGTAAGAGCAAATGATCACTCTGAGTCAACTTCCTTGTAATCAGCTTAACTGCAGGCAGCCTTGGAAAGGAAGCTTGTTACAGGAAAATTACATGGCAGTTGAAGAAGTAAATTCATCTCTATTTTGATGCAACAGTAAACATAGGGGGAATGCATCCCTGAATCCATCCAGTATATCTGGGTATTGTTTATGCATGTGTACATGCACTTACTTCCAACACAGAGCACAGTCACTCACGAGGCGCAGAACTGAGCAACCACCCTTCTTTCTAGACAAGCATGGTAGCTTGCAGTCATCTATTGATCATCTCCTGCAGATTTTCTGGCCTGTGTTGCAAAACATCCTTACCTCCACAAAGATATACAAGCAAAGAGTTTCTGTCAGCAGTCGCAGTGACCTGTCATTATCAGCACTAGGCAGCAAGCTGGCAAGAGTCCACTTCCTAGCACAGTGAAGAACTGCTGTGTTCTCGGTTCACCTGCTTGTTTCAGCGTCTTGAGTGGGCAAAACGTCTTTGCCATCAGTGAATACAAGCTTCTCTCTTTTTTTCCCCCTTTTTTTCCAGGCATAATATATTTATAACATTGCAAAATCTGGTGCTAATAGCCCTATCTGTTATTATACAGACTTCTTGCCAGTACATAAAGAACCAGATATGCTTATAAAAAAAAATCCCAAACCCTGGTGTATCTGTGTGCTGAACATCTTCTCAGGAGGTACTAATGGGGAAAAGAAGTCATTACAGTCTCTCCAAAGATGGAGAGATATTTGTGAACAAAAGCTAAAAGCTTTCTCCTTGAATCGACCCAGTCATAAACTGCTGAGTATCTTTTGCTCCTACTGATTTCACAGAAGCTGGAGATCCTCAATATATACAATGACATGTCATCAAATAGACTACAGCTCTCAATGTGAAACACTGACAATATTTCTCCATAAGAACAATGCTCTTGTTTGAAATGGTTGAAACAAAGACAGCAAATTGTCAGGATGGTTGCCAGAGAGCCCTTGACTTTTAGGGACTTTTAAAGTTATCACATAAATGTTAAGGTAAGAAGGAACAGCTGGAGATTAGCTAGCCCAGCTCTATCTAATCTAACAATAATCTAGTCCTCACTCAGATCTAAGTACTGGCAGAGCAGTTAGGGAAATTAAGTGCTAAATCTCCTTTCTGCTATATAATGCAAGTAATAAGATCTTTGCTTAATTTGAAACACAAAATTATCTTGCTTCCAGTACCCTATCTGAAAAATTACCAGAATGATTTTATAGTCTCATCTGTCCGAGGTTTATCACCATCTTTGCATTATTCAAGAGGTGTTTTGTTTTGCAACAAATATAAATTAAGCACCAGGATTTCCTGAACTAACTGAATTGAGGAAATCCCCTAATGTAATGCCTATAGGATATATATAGTACTCCGGTACTGTACAGAACAGTGCATTTCTCTTCCAGGAATCCTGCTTCCCTGCTTTTCACATCAGTATCAGGCTCCATAATCTATTTGAATAGGTTATATCACAGAGAAGGAAGTTGTTTTGCCAGATCATAGTGACAAGAACAAATTCTGTACTCACTCTAATAAACTATTTCTTCTTTCACACAGATTTTTCCCAATAGGCCACTGATTTGAATCTTGTCTTTTGTGTCATCATGGTTGAAAATCCAGCCATTTCTGTTCAAGAATGAGTTTTCCTTTTTTTATTATTATTATTTTTTAACCACTGTTATTTTAAAGAAAATGATAGATTTTTACTTTGTTCTTGGTTGCATCCAAAATTGAAACAGTTTTGAAGTGAGAAAATCAAAGTACCTGAGAAAGAAATTGGTATTATTTTGAATCAGAAGAATCACTGTGAATCTGTTCATTTTTTTTTTCTATATTTGTTTTATTTCTCTACAAGTCCTTAACTTCTTGAATCAAGAGTGAAGAGATAACACCAGGATTTATTTTAACATTAATGAGTAGTGAAAATTTTCCTTAATGTAAGTCTCAAAATAAATTAAAAATAAAATAAATTGATTTTGTGCAATGCTTTGATTCAATGACTTGATGTTAATCTGGAGAGCATGACACTAGTCTACGGGTTGTAAAACAGTATGGAAAATAGCTCTCAAAAGAGCTCTGCTTACTTCCTCACATAGCAGCTTTTACTTGGTTTTCTCTCTTCAGCTATTTTTTTCCTTCCTTCTGCTTTTAATCTGTTGCTCCAGTGGTTTTGATTTTATATTTTATTGTGAATTGAATTTCTGAGACATTTGAATGTCATGCTGCTTAGGAGCTTGCACTGAACTCCAGTAAATGATGGGAACACAAGGAACTCAGCACTTCCACACATCGTTAGAGAATCAAGCTTGTTCACTTTTTTTGTTCAATTTCCACTGAAGTCCAGAGGATGGTGCTACTTGTCTTGTTAAGAATTTCCTGTCTGAGAAAAAAAAACTGCAAAAAGACTCCCTACATCATGGCATTGTCTCCTCGGCATTTTCTGTTTGTCAAAACCATCTGGCACCCCCATTTCCAGAAATGAAAAATGGCAATAAAATTATCTTAAATATTGACATAAGCCTGTTTTAGACAGATAAAGATGAGATTCAAATGGGGGAAACGCTACTGTTGTAGAAGTTTTAATTCAGTATGGCGATCTTTTTCTGTCCTGCTGACCTGGATCCTTAACAACATATGTTTCCTATATGTTTCCACTGGAAGCCTTCTTGGGGCAAGTGACAATGGCATTTCACAGGAGCGCTGATCCAGGTGCACCTTGTACAGTACAAGAGGTTCTCATGAGCCCCTATCTACAGAGTGAAACGGGTGACATAAAACTATCTAATAATATAGTGCATAATTCATATATTATGGCAGTTTAAGGAAATATATATATTTTTTTCCAAAGAGAAGCAGATGCTTCTTTC
The DNA here is from genome assembly GCA_032273925.1 of Rhynchotus rufescens. NCBI lineage: Eukaryota > Metazoa > Chordata > Aves > Tinamiformes > Tinamidae > Rhynchotus > Rhynchotus rufescens. The sequence continues at coordinate 6,234 of JAVCKT010025832.1, forward strand.
ACAAAAACATTTTTTTAGTAAAAACTGACATTTTAACAGTTTTGACAGGTTGCTTAGATTGCTCCTCCTGTTGGATGTAATCTGTGGAGTGAGGAAGTGAGCAAGTCAGTCTTATGTTTCTCCTGGAATCTGCTGACTAGTAGTATCCATGAGGAAAAAAAAAGAAAATATGCCCTGCCCTGCCTCTCCCTGAACTTGGGACATCAACATTTGCAAAATGGCTTTTGTCAAAATGGCAAAATGGCTTTTGTCAGGTTAAGGTGGTCCTGCAGAAGGAAAATGACTTGCCATTTCCATCCCTCCCAAAGTTTATATTTCAGAAAAGTATGAGGCTGTCAGATCTGAAAGATGTTCTTGTCTATAGTGCCTTGCACTCAGTCCCAAGCCACAACTTGTATAGTTCAACCCAAAGACATCTTAATGCATCTCTCCCTTGCTCTTTGGTTGTGTGAGAGAAAGGGACTTTCTGGCAGCACTTTGTGTCCAAGACAATGATTAAAACAAAACAGTGGTTAAAAGCTGTCTGGAGAACTGAGACTCTTACTGGGTTTTGCAGCCAAACAACAGCTGTAGTCTGAACCTGTGTGTCTGCTATGCCAGACTTGTGATTGTGTTACATTTGAAAAGAGTGTTAGATGAAACAAATGGAAATTTCTACACATCCACTCCAAGTTCAAAGCACCCTCTTGCCAGAAATGTCTTTTTCAGAGGGAGCTTTTGGCCTGGAGGGTCTTTGAGGAAAGTTCCTGCTTGTGTGCCCTGGGATGGTGGCACTGCTGGGAGAGGGTGAGAGTGTGGGACTGCCAGCAGTGCCCTGGGACAGCCAGGCCAGCTCCAATGCTTCATGCTTCAGCAGACTGTGGAAGCATGGGGGTTAGGATATAAGGATGTTAGGATCCTTCCACATTAAGTGCTTTTAGTTGGAAACCTGGCCTGATAACTAGATTTTAGAATGCTTTCTTCAACCCTCATATCATTTCCTTGGAAGTCAGTAAAAGCTTGCCTTTTGATCTTGCCAATAAGATCAAAGCTGAACTTGGCTGTTTTGTCTCTTAACCCTTCTCTCCCTGCGCCTTCTCTGTATACAGTTTTCTCTTTTTTCTCTGATTTCAGGAACATATGTAAATAATTAACTTACAAATTATACAAGCTTATCACACTGTATCCCAACAGATGGAGAAACACCATTAAGCTGATTTGTTCAGGCAGACACATGCTAGATGGAAACCCAGAAAAAAAACAAGGAAATGAGAATCTGCACTCTTAACGGTACGTAACTGATCACATGGCTGCTATTGCTGCATGTGACATTACAGCCCATTTACTGTAATCTTAACTCTGACCCACCCATCCCTTTCACCACACTCTTTCCCCTATCAAATAACTGTTGTGAAAGTTGATTTGTACTGCAACATGGAGATGTGGTTGCAGTATGTGCAATCACGTGCAATCTAGCTGGTTCATGTCATTCTAGCAATAGCACCGAGGCACGGGCAATGGTCCAGTGGTGCTCCCTGTAGCTGTTTTAGAAGCATGTCTTCAAGGAGGACTAATACTTGACATCTTAACTTGGTAATTGCCTGTACCAACCTTGACCCCTAATAACCGTGGTGGCTGTGAGACAAGGGTGCTGTAATGTTGGAGGTTGGTCTAGCAGTGAGGTGAGGAAAAGAAGTGTTACATAAAATGTGAATGTCATTTAGGATAGGAAAAGCTGCCAACTAGATTAGAAAAAAAAAGTGCCTTCAATTTTTTTTGTTCAAAGAGATTTATAAAGTGTAGCTCTTGACAGTGATACAGAGACACTTTGAAGCTGTGATTTTAATGAAAGCAAAAGCCTTTACAATTACAAACGATGGTCAGATATGAAGAGGATGTTACACTGCTCACAGTTCTTAGGGGATATTAGCATTCATTATATTTGCGTAGGGAAAAATGTACATCTCTCAGATAATCTAGTCAATCACATGTCATTCTCGTTCTTGAACTATGCTTGATGGTGAATACAAGAACAATGCAGCACTTGGCAAATTAGAACTTAATTCTTTTATAACAAAGGACCCATGTCTTTGGGAATCTACTATTTTTCTTCAGAAAGGTTTCCAGGATATCATGACACTATCATGAAGAGATGCCTGATGACTTTTCAGTGCCTGACTCCAATATCACCTGTAAATGTGTCAGAGCAGACTTCAGCTCAGGGAATTTGCCATTCACTTCAGTAAGAGCTGCAATATCTACTTTGACTGAGTTCTGCTGCAGTTTGAACTGCTCTAAACTGTTCTCCAAGAGCCATCTCAGAACAAGGGTGATGGAGCAATCAAGAAGAATAGAATGATTAAGGTTGGAAGGGACTTTTAGAAATCATCTAGTCCAAATCCCTTGTGCAAGCAGGATTGCCTAGAACATATTGCATGGAATTGCATCCAGGTGGATTTTGAGTATCTCCAGAGAAAGAGACTGCACAACCTTTCTGGGCAGACTGCTCCAGTGCTCTGTCATTCTCACAGTCAAGAGGTTTTACCCCAAATTCAGACAGAACTTCATGTGCTTCAGTTTGTGCCTTTTGCCTCCTCTCCTATTGCTGGTTACCACTGAAAAGAGTCAGGCCTCATTCTCTTAAAACCTTCCCTTAAACTGTTTATACACATTGATAAGATCCCATTCTCCTTTTTAGGCTGAACAGGCCCACCTCTCTTAGCCTCTTCTCATAGAACAGATGTTCCAGTCCCCTCATCATCTTTGTAGCTCTACGGTGGACTCTCTCCAGTAGCTCCATGTCCCTCTTGTACTGGAGAGTGCAGGACTGGACAGTTCTCTGGTGAGGTGGCCTCATCAGGGCTGAGTAAAGGGAGAGGATCACCTCCCTTGACCTACTGGCAACATTCTTCCTAATGCAACCCATGATAGCAGTGGCCTGTTTGACCACAAGGGCATGTTACTGGCTCATGGTCTACTTGTTCACCAGGTCTCCCAGATCCTTCTCTGCATAGCTGCTCTCTAGCAAGTCATCCCCCAGCCAGTTTTATTCTTCTCTAGGTGCAAGACCCTGCACTTGCCTTTGTTGAAGTTCATGAGGTTCCTCTCTGCACATCTCTCCAGCCTGTCCTGGTCCCTCTGAATGGCAGCAGAGCCCTCTAGGGTATCAGCCACTCCTTCGGTTTTGTATAGTCAGCAAACTTGTGTGGGGTGCACTCCGTCCCTTCATTAAGGTCACTGATGAATAAACTGAACAGAGTTGGACCCAATACTGACCCCTGGGGGGTCACTAGTGACAAGTTTCCAACTAGACTGCACCAGTGGTCACAACCCTTCGAGCTGTGCAATTCAGCCAGTTTTCAGTCCAACTCATTGCACTTACCTAGCCCACAGCAAAAAGAGGAACTGTTTGCTTTGCTTCATTGTAGGTCCTTGAACCAAATCTGGGGATGTTCTTACTACTCATATTTAGATGTGGGCAGCGTATGAAGGCTGGTGCTGTTTCCTGCCATGGGAATGATGTTTATCAAAGCTCATTTGCTTGGTTCTACATTAATGCTGCTAACTGAAAGCCAAGTGAATGTGGGATTTTTCACTGCTTTGGGGATACCGTATATATTCAGAAGCAGTTGGCTGCTGGTTATGCAAAATAATATTGACTTTTTTTTCAGGTTCCATTGGAAATTTGAAGGTCTTCACATTTCTAACTCCTGGGCTTCTCTCTTCCAGTCTCTCCATGGCTGGCTAAGGGTTTGTACCCTCACCAAATACAGGGAATCCTTCTGTGCTAGCCGTGTGTTCTGTCTGTCCTTGCTTTTATGGCTCTATAAACCCTAAACAAATATTTCTGGACATTGATCTGACACCCCAAGCTTGTCTCCTACTTTAGTTTTCTGCCAATAGTAATTCATTCAAAGATTTACTCTTTCCCATGGTCTTCTTTCGCTGATTGTATTTCTCTAATTTCACTGCTTTCACATTTATTTGACATGGATTTGTTTGCATCTCCCCCAGACTACTTCTCTGGCATGACAGCCTCCATTCAGAGGTTCACCTGTTGAAATGCTGCTTTGACATTCAGGGACATCTGAATTAATATGGCTTTTGCCCCATCCTCTGCTGCTGCCATGTCTCGGCTTTCCTATTTTCACACCCCTGTTACAGCAAAAAAGAGCAAAGCATGCAGCAATCCAAGTGCATCCCCAACCCTTCACAGAATCCTTTCTTTCTTCCTCATCTTTCAGCCTTTGAGGCTAAGAGAAATGGACTTCCAAGCTTTTATGGCTTGCATTGTTTTTGAATCCTGCACAATGTTGCATGTTGGAGTTATCAAAGCTGAGCATTGCACTTGCCAGAGCACTTCTCCTCCTCTGAGGGCTGCGTGAGATCGGAAGGTGGCGCAACTCAACCGCCGGACACCGCTCCGAGCCCTGATCCTTGCCGCAAATCCTCTGCTCAGGATTTGGGCACTGAAGAAAGCGCTGCTGAAGCCCAGGTACGTGCTCCATGCCAAATTGAGTGTGCATTTAGATTTGGCCTGTGTGGAGTGCAATAGCCTCACTTTAGCTTTACGGTGAAGGGCTGTGCTATTTTCTGGTAATTAGAATGCTAAGTGCTGTGCTGAAATGCCACAGAAATACCAGTTGTTGCTGGGGTTCTCCACTCAGCTTTTGTCTGTCAGGGTCGTAATTAGATGATTCAAACAGTGTCATCTTGTGCTGGGCTCTATTTTGGCTTCCTACCTTAGTGCTTCGCTTGCGCTATGCGTTGTTTTCTGATGTGACTATCTGAATTACTCTGTCATTACTCTGTGCAACAGGGACAGAGGCTTTATTGAGATGTATTCCAGGCAATATTTTCAATATAAATATTTATGGGTAGAATTTTCAAATATTATCTAGGAGCACAAATCAGGCTGAATGTCAGTGTGATTCATATGCCTATAAGAACATTGGGAAATGCAGCTCTGCACGTTAGTAATGAGGAAAAATAGCAAATGCTGTTGTTTAAGTAGATGGGAGACTAATACAAGCTTTCTGTAAAAACACCTTCAGCCCTAGATATGGTTGTATGGGCATTTAACTGAGAATAAATTAGATTTTGAATTTTACTTTCTGAAGTTGCAAAATAGCATTTAATAAAAAAAGGTTAAAAAAAAAGTATTATTATTCCTCATTTTTATTAAGTATAAAACCCTACTGCCTTTGATTTTTTTTCCAAAGCTTGCTTTTTAGGGCAAGACAGTACTACTTTTTTAAGCCTTTAAGCTTTCTTTTCAAGTGATCTCATGACTGCCGTTCTAACTAAGAGAGTAAGTCTTTGCAAATCAGGAAAAAGTATAACTTATTTTGGTTTTTCTCAGTGTCTGCATCCACAGCAGAGCCTTAGGAAAAGAGAAGAGTGGAAGAAACATTTTCCAGGCTCACTTTTTTTCAAAGATAAAATGTCCATTAATAGGATCATATTATAAATTATAATTCTAAACTTTCCAAAGGATTTCCATCACTGTAGACCTTACAGCTGGTGCAATTACTGTACAGCAAAAATATTTTGCCGGAGAGTTTGATTTAGCTATATGAGGACTTTGCTAGGTCAGTGCTGTGGTACAGAACTTCTCACTGTATATTTTTCAGGCATTTACTTTAATTACAGTTTTAGTTTTGATGTTGTGCCTAACTGATCTTTTTATCTTATGTGTTATATCAGTGGTATAAAAAACAGCCACAGATAAGAAATAATGTTTCTAGAGAGCAGACATATCTCTGGAAGGTCTGCCTGTGTTTTGTTGGTAATTTCTGCTCTCCTAATGGATGAGACCTCACGTCTGGTCGTGCAATAGGGATGTGAGACTAGAGGCGACACCATATTGTAGAGGTGTCACAAGTGCAGTAAGGAAGAGCTAGATGGCACAATCCAGCACTCCTCTGCACCGTGATACCCTGTGTTAGGTGCAGTTTCTTAGTGGATCAGAGTAGATCAGATCAGAGGGCTTCACAGCACTACTCATGAGTTTTTACCCCTTTTCAGTCTTACCCCTTTGCTTTGCAGATACTTTCCAGTACATGTTACAGAATTTGTTATTTGGCCCAATTTGGAATAATTCTTTGCAAAGTACTAAATTGCAGGAAGTAAAATTTTTTTTTAAGGAACAAAGCATGCTACACAATCTTGATTTTTGTATGTAATTATAAAGTTTGTTGGCACTGGAGCCACAGCAGGCAGGCTTGTCATTATAGCCATCTACCATAGTGTGCTCTCTCTAAGAGACAAAATGAAGGAGAGCTGAGAGAAAGAACGGGATCCCGAGGACGTGGATGATGGTAAGGGGAGGAAAGGGACATACTATGTTGTATCCCCTTGTTGTTTTTCCTCATCCATGTGCGCTCTGCTTGGAAATGCTAATGGCGTGAGAGAAGCATCTCCCTTAGTGTAATTTTCTCATCTCTTCTCCCCTTCCTGAGAAGAAAATCCATGTCAAAGCCATCCAGTTCGCCATCACCAAATGCTGTGTATCTAGGAGTAATAGTTGCTCCTTGCCAGTTGAATACACTGTTCTCTGCAGTGTATTTCTTACTTGTTCCTCCACAACGTCTTGTTTTAGATGTTTCCTCCAACTAGGTTTCTGTCACTTCTCTAGGAAGACCATTTCAGTCTTGCATTGAAGGAAGCATCTGTAAGAACCTTTTTTTCCAGTAGCCATGATGATTGTTTTTCCTTTGCAAGTCAAGAAACAGTGTTAGAGAAATGAGATGTTCCCCAGTAAAATAAATAAATAAATATATAAATAAAAACTCTATTGATGTTCTTTCATGATGCCAAAGAACTTCGATGTATGAGAGTAGAAAAGACAAATGGATTGATATCTAGGCAGGCTTTTTAAAGGTACCTAAAGGGCTTGGATGCTTAGCTCTTCTTAAAGACCATGCAGAGCAGAATGTCATGCTTCATAAGCTATTTTGAAAATGCTTTCCATAATGAGTGCATTAAAGTGGAGATGGAAAGCGTAAAGCAGACATGGTGGTACAAATATCCATGCAATGATTCATTTTGAGGCTGGCAGAAGTAAAAATCAATTATTTGTTCTGCAGCTTTGACTATGGACTGCAAGTTTATGCCAGGCCCAACTGGGCAAATGCATCAGGAAAAGACACTTGCAAAGAGCTTGCTTAACCATTTTATTCATTTCATTAAATTTTTCCTGAATAATTCTTTTTCTCTTGGGGATGGAAGACTTAAGATATGTTTCGGATTTTTGAAGCAGTATGAGTGGGACTTAGGCAAGTCCCCTCTAGGTATACAGACCCTCAGTGTTTTACAATAGTGTATCACTCTGCAGAAAACACATGTGGGCTGAGGCACAGTATTAATAATATTAGCATTTTTTTTTATCAGACTGACCAAATGCCATCTTTAGAACCAATCCACCTACAAAGAAGGCAAAGCACAAGGCCAACTGTTTATTTTCCATAGTAATTGGCTACATTTTCTTTATATTCCAGCAAACAGGATCCCCACTGTTCTCTGAATCAAACCAATGCTGCACCTAAGCATGTGGCATGCTAAAATTAACTTCGGGGCAATAAAGCAACAGGAAACAATTGCCTATTTGTTAAACAAAAAAATCTCTTTATGCAGGGTCAGAGATTCAAATATGACAAAAGGTGTTCTTGTATTTATCAATAACTGTGTGATCCTATTTTGAAATTATACAAATTAATCAATAAAGATGTATGTATTTGCCTATAAAAATGGTCTCTCTTAGAATATGATATTTTTAGTAATCAGAATTGCAGATAAAAGCAGACCAATGTTCAGCAGATCACAATCAGTGTATGTCACTTCAAAAGCTCTGGTTATGCCTGAACCAATGGAGAATCTAGCCTACAGTATTTAAAACTTTGAATAATGGTCCAATCTTGATTCTTTCCTACTGGATTATTGAAGACCAAGCTTGATTTCCTTGCTCCTGGTCTCTCTCATTCCCCATATTGGAAATAATGAAAAGAACATTGACATGTCTAGATTTTGCCTTCACATTGCATGGATTCTTAAACTGAAAGCTGGAGAGAAATTGTTTTTGTTTTTTCCTTGCTAAAACCCTGTCAGAGATCAGTGAGCAGTACTACTAGCAGAATCAGCCCTTCCTGCCCTATTGCCTCAAACTGAAAAGTCTGCCTGTGCTGCATTGCTCACTAAGACCTTGAAGTGCCGAACACATTGCTGAGAAAGTTTCTCTCTCCCCCTGTTTTTTGTTTCCCTGTTCTTTTTTTCTGCCTCATTGGCCATTATTGGCCCACTGCCTTAGTCTAGATGTCCTCTGAGTGTTCATAGAGCTTCTTCAAGATTATCTGCATATGATCACAAATGTGAAGAGAATCTCTACCTTGGGTTAGGAAAGAGTAAATTGCAGGTTGCTATTTCTGCTGGAAAATGGAAGAAGGGACTTGAGTATACTTGAACTTGCCTTGATGGACTAAGAGACTTCGTAAAGTCATCTTCATCTATATTTTCAATTAGTTTGTGATAAATGTATGTTATGACACAGAATAAGAGCTATGAAATGTTGTGACAGAGGATGAGACCTATGCACTTCACATATATTTTATCTCTATGTCTTCCTACAAGGCTGTTCCTTTATGGTCTTCCTCTTATTTTCCTGCTTTGTCTTGGTCACAGGCTCTCTGTGGGAGAAAAAGGGAGGAAAGTTTGTCCAAGTCTGTTCTGCATGTCAGTACTGTTCTGTCTCCTCTCTTGCTAATTGAAAGTGAAATGGCTGGTGAGAAAGGCTAAGGGTATTAGAGTGTCTCATGCTTCAACAAACTGCCTTGATTTGAAGGAGGCTGGAAAGGGAGAAGAGTTCATGCTCAGAGATGATGAACCTGATATGTAAGTATGATTTCAGTTCTTCACAGTTCACGCCAGAGAAAAGTCTAAAAAATGAGTTGATCAAATGGATGAGATTTTTCATGTGAAGAAACCTCTTAGCAAGAGCTTTGGGAAGATGTGTTCAAGACCCCTAGGGAAGAACCCAGTAAATTAAATATTGACAGCTCTATTCATTACTTGACACTTGTGCTGTGCTCAGTGGTGAGCAAAGTTAGGCCCTGATGTGTTTGGTGCTTGTATAAAACAAGGGAAACTGAAAATTGGTCTTGCAAAGATCCTGAAATTGTCATGAGTAAAGAACAAACATGTCTGTAGTTTCTGGAGCAAAGAGCTTGGCTGTGAGACAATAAAGGAGAATCAAGAATGGCTTTAATTTGTTACAGTGAATTGGTCAAAAATGCTTATGGTGTGAGGGCTCTTTTCTGAAGATGAAAGGTTTGGTGGGAAAGAGCTGTTGAAAGCTGTAAGAGGTCAGCAGGATGCAATCTCTGCTGCTAATTGTCAAATGGCAGCAGGTTCTAGAAATAACCAGAGTTGGGGATTATTTAGGGAAGGACTCTGGAGGGAGATGTGACAATGAGACATAGTAGCATATCTGTCATTTATTAGCTTTTCACCTAAAGGAAGGAATTCTTGAGTGGTATTTGGTGAGATTTTGGGCCCTGATGGGGTGCACCCATGAGTGTTTAGGGAGCTGGCTGATACCATTGCAAAACCACTCTCGATCATCTTGGAAAGGTCATGGTAATCAGGAGAAGTGGATGAGGACTGGAAGAGAGCAAATGAATATTTGGGGTGTTGGACTAGATGATCTCCAGAGGTCACTTCCAACCACCACCATTCTGTAATTCTGTGGAGTGTAGTAGTCAGCCTATAAAACTGTTCTCTGAGGAGTTAGTGATCCACACAAATGCTAATCCGAGTCTATGCCTACTGTGAACACTGTACGTGTCAGTAGACAAGCATATGATGGAGATGCACTGTTCTGTCCACCTGATCTATAAGATAACTTCGTCCACTATATCTACTAATCCTTTGAAAAGAATATTAGGTTGTATCACATCAAGGGCTTTCCAAAGCTCAGTCCATATTTTAGTGATTAATATTAGTGAAGCTGTTGTCAGCTAACTTTAAAAAAATGTAGAAGAAGGAGATGATGAACCTTACTATGGTAGGTATTCTGCACAGCATACCATGGTCCTCCAAGAGGTCTATTCAATGATTTATTTTGGGTTTTCTAGCATCAGAGAGCCTTAAGATTGCTATTACCTTTCCTGTAACTATGTTAATAAATAGCTATCTACTTAACATATCTGTGCTTTTCTTACTGGTGCAAAGCAATGAGTAATGGGGAGCTTTGGAAGATAAACACCTGACACCTTGTTGGAGAAGTTACTCTATGAATTCTCTCAACGTGGAAAAACAAATTGCTAAGAACGTGATAATTTAAATTTCATAGCTGATGGTGCTATGGTCATGGATTGAATCTCCAGAGATTTTGCAAGACTGGGTTCCATCTTGACTTGAATTATAAAAAGGGCACATTTGAAAGAGTAAGCAATACTGATACACCTCATCACAGTCTCCTTACTGTGGGTAAGCAGAGGCTAAAAAGTGTAAGTACCTGCATGACAATTTCAGATTGTCTCTTAAAGTGTAAATCATCGTGTTAACTTATCACCTCTATTGTATTTTTGTCTAGTTACTTAGCTTTGCTGTATTTCCCTAGATTTTGCTACTGTTTCCTGGATCATTTCTGTCAGCAAGAGATTTTGCCATTAAGCAGATCCCAAAACGGAAAACCATTATTCTTTCAGGGAAGGGAGGAAGTAGTAAGTCTGATGTTATATGTGCATATAGAGACTATGGTAATATGTGATAAAACTTTGTGACAAAGTTAGTTCTAAAGAAACAAGCAGAAACTGGCATTTCTCTCATGCCAAGAGACTTGCTAACAAGTCACAGGTGGACACAGCAGGAACATAGGCTGAACATGATTATGGTGGGATGCAGTGATAGCTTGTGTGCACATGTAAATATCACCTGTTTGTTTCTCTCAGCAGTATTAAAAAATACTTTACACAGCTTGTAATTTTGTTTAAGTAAAAAGTATGAATTGGGAATTACCAGAGTGCAAAGTCCATTTTGATTGCTTGACCAGGCTTTACTCTCCTACTGTCCTTTTACTTCCAACTTGTCCTAATAGCCCTATGGGATGCTGACCTTGCTGCAATAATTCTGTCTCATGGCATAGACCTACTGGGGTAACTCATGAGGTTCTTCAGTGATGGTCATTGACTTAAGAGTGCTGCTTTTGAACTGTAGTCACTGCAAGCTACTAGCTTGATTTTGCTCAGGAGAGAGAGAGAGGAAAAAAAAAGTGTTTTTCTTGTGAAAAATGGCCTGGCAACTAAGCCATCTGATAGAGGTCACTTGTCATCCAACAGAGCTGGTCACTTGAGAGAGGGGACTGCAGCTGTGTGTTGCGCAGAAGCCACTCAACAGAGTAATTAGTCTGTTGGTTAATTCAAGAGGGGAGGGAAGCAGCCTCTGATCTTTTTCATAAAACTGAGCAAATTTCATCTTAAAATATCTGGTTTGGCGCTGGGTAGAGGGAAGTTTGCCATTGTTGCTCTTTTCAGCTCTGTGCTTCTGAAGAGTCAGATGGTATCTCCCCAGATGGCATGGAAGACATGAAGGTGGAGGTACGCTGCACAGTGGAGGGGCAGTAGGGGAGAGGCAGCTGGACTGCAGATCCCAGTTCAGAGGGACAGATCTTCCTTTGGGCTTTGTTGGATTCCTTTGTCAGAAGGGATCAAGACTTTGTCCACAGCACTGACTGTGTCAGCTCTCAGCAGCTATGGCCAGATGATAATCATCTGTGCTGACGTAAAGAGTTTGCTTGGATGTGGCACTGTTACCAAGATGAAATGCAGTGCTTCACCAACCCAGGAATAGCATTTTTAAAACTAATTTAGCTTCCAATACACAATGGAGAGCAATAAATCAATCCTTCTGGATCTAACTCAGTTATCTTGGCACCATGTTTCCAAACCAGGAATACTGCCAGAGGTGCTCAGTGTTTAATGCTGATTTTAGTTTGGTTTTATCATCACTGGCCATGCAGGATCTGAGGTGATTTCCTTCCAGAAACTGTCTTTGCACCTGCTCCCTAGCATTTGGCTTCTGAAAAGCCTCTTGATTGCAGTGCATTGCTGTGTCAAGACAAGGAGCAAGGATTCGGATTTGACCAGGCCTCTCATGGGGCTCCCCCTTGGCTCTGGGATGTTGCTGTAGAAAAGCTCTAAGCACCCATCAGAAACCAACTAGAGTGAAAAAAAAAAAGCTGACCTTTTGTAAAGGCCTTACTAAGCTTCCTAACTTCTCTTGAAAGTCTCTCTCGAGTTGAGCAGAGAGGAACTGACTTGGGCAGAGAGGAAACTCATGAGGTTCAACGAGGACAAGTGCAGGGTCCTGCATCTGGGGAGGGATAACCCCGGGCACCAGGACAGATATATTAGGGGTTGACCTGCTGGAGAGCAGCTCCATGGAGAGGGACCTGGGAGTCCTGGTTGACACCAAGTTAA
>JAVCKT010025833.1:0-18477 GCA_032273925.1 Rhynchotus rufescens
CGCGCAGGCTCGTGCCGCGCCGCGCCGGGCAGCGGCCGCGCGCTGAGGTGAGAGCGGGAGCGGGAGCGGCGGCGGAGGCGGGAGCCGCGCGGGCCGCGCTGGGCAGAGCGGAGCCGCGAGCGGAGCCGCGAGGGGCGGCCGGGGCCGGGGCCGGAGCCGAGCGGCGGGAGCGCCCTGCCCGCTCGGCTGCTTTCTCTGCTTCTTTCAGGTTTCTTCAGGTTTCTTTCCCTTTTTTTTTTCTTTTCTTACATTTTTCTTTTTTTTTCTTTTCCTTTTCTTCTCTTTTTCTTTTCTTTCCTTTTCTTGTCTTTCTGCGCAGCGGAGCCTGTCGCCTCGTGCGCTGAGCTCGGCGAGCGCTCCGAGCACAGAAGTGCCCCGCTGCCGCCGCCTTGTTCCCGCGATCTCCCTCTTCCCTGCAACTTTATCCTTCGTTTCTCTTTTCTTTAAGGATAGCGCGCCGCAGCCCGCACAAGTCCTTAAGAGTCCTTGGGAAGGATTGCTAAGAATATAAGAGTACTTAAGGGAGCTGCTTGTGGAGGCTTCGCGGTTAATGTGCAAGGGGCGCTGCCGGACGGGTCCGCAGAGGATGCGCATTGGGGAGCGTTCGGGAGCGTTCCCGGTCCCAACGGGCGCCGGGGAGCGGCCAGGAGCGTTCCCGGTCCCAACGGGCGCCGGGGAGCGTTCGGGAGCGTTCGGGAGCGTTCCCGGTCCCAAGGGGCGCCGAGGAGCGTTCGGGAGCGTTCCCGGTCCCAGCGGGCACCGGGGAGCGTTCGGGAGCGTTCGGGAGCGTTCCCGGTCCCAACGGGCAGGGCTGGCAGCGTCCGCTCCTGCCCCAGGGGGTTGGTCAGCAGGACCCAGGGGAAAGGAAAAGACTTTGTGGGATGATGCCTTTTCTGTGGGATGCTCCACACAGCCTGGTATTGGAGCCGAGAGAAGAAGTGTCGGGTTTCGGCAGGGCCGGTTTCTGATAGGTGAAATGGGGCATTTCTGGGCGTTTGTGAGGAGCTAAAGCGGTTTCAAAGAGCTCAGGCATAGGAGCCCCGCGCTGGTGGCTCTCGAACGTGTCTTTACTGTGGTTTGTTCTCGGGTGTCTGTTGTGCAAATGCATTTGCCGGTGCTGCCGTAGCTAAGTTTCCAGCCTAACAGATTCATTTATAACTTTTTTTCAAATTATCATTATTCTACCGGAGCAGATTTGATAGTGAGTAGTCATGAGAAGAATTGGAATTCCTGGGTAATTCTCACTTGAAATGTTTACTATGGAGTGATCATGTATCAGAAACAGTTTATTGTGCTATTGTACACGATTCATTCGTTGGGCAGCGAGTGGCCTTATTGTGCATGTTAAACTCGGAGTTCTGGTGTTTAACTCGGAGAAGGCAAATGTGGACATTAGTAGATCATGTGCAAGGTCTGTCTGCTCGGAGGAGACAGGACAAGGCCACGATGAGCTCTGCTCAGCCCTGATTTCCCTCATGGGTCTCAGGGAACTCCGTGAGGTGCTGCCCAGGGGAGGCTCTGTGGCTCATGTACCCCACGGCCTGTGCCGCTCTCCAGATCCTCCTGCAAGAAGAACTTGCAGGATGAAGCCCGAAGACCTTAGGGCTGCTTCTCTCCCGCTTAACTGGACGTACCTGAGCCTGTTCCCTGGCTCTGCTTGTCCGGGGCCTAGCCCTGGTCGGTGCTGTTGAACCCTCCTGCCCTCCCGGACAGGGCAGCCCACTCGGGCTGCAGCTGGGGCTCCTGGGCGAGTAGGGGAAGGTTTGGTGCCTTTCCCGCTGCCCCGTGAGGGAGGAGGAGCAGGGGGTGTCAGGGAAAGTCTTACGCTACTTGGGCTTGTCTGGGAACGCGCTTCCAGAGCCACACGTGTCCTTGAGCAGCCCCCGTGCCCGGCGAGCTCCTGCTCGGGGAGGCAGACGCCAGTGGCCTCTGCTCTAGTGCCACTTGCTGGTTATTTTGCTGGAAGTTGGGCAAATACGCCTGAGAATTAAAAAACAAAAATTTACCTCCGGATGTCTGGAGAGGTCACTAGACAATTGCAGTTATTAGATATTTAAAACAAATCGTCCTGGACTCTGACCATGTTAGCTGAGGGTTTTTGTTGTTGGTGGTGGTTTTTTCTTTTTCTTTTTTTTTGGGTTTGTTTGTTTTTCCCACTGTAATTGTAAGCAAAGCCCATGTACTTGATACCATTCTGTAAATATGTGTTTTGGCTCACATTTTTGGAATATTTCACATTTAGGTCCATTAACAAAACAGGGCATCTGTAGATATTTTATGCTTTGCTTGCTTTACGTATATCCATGCATCTAGGTCATCTCATATAGTGTTCTTAGAAATGTGTTTTGAAGCAATTCTAAAGGATGCAAGTTGTTTTAATTGCTACAGATGAGGAAACTGAGGCAGGAGGATGTGTAACTATTTATCCAAGGGATCCCACTGGTAGGATTTAGAAGCAGAGTCTTAGGCAGAAAATTGGTCTGTCAGGTCACCCTGCCTCTCGCAGACCTGAAAAGTACTTTAATAGAGCAGCAGAGTTTTCCCCTGTATTTACTGGCAGCCATTATTGTAGCCATTATTGTATTGCCAGTAGTGTAACTGGAACTAAAGTAGAAAAATTGTTAGTTAGCTCATTTTCAGTTGAGGATTATGCTTAAGTACTTAGCTAAACCGTAGCTATATGATGAGAAGGACTAAGTGCTTGGAAGTGCTTTCCCGAACAGGCAGTATGAGCTGAGGTCTTGGCAAAATTCTGCTCAGCTTTATTTGAATGAAATCTTGACTGAAACCTTGTAAAGTACAAATCTTAATGTTGGAACGCTGCAGCGGGCACTTTAGGAGCAAGTTGAGCCATCCTTTCTGTAAAAGCAGTGATTAAGGAAAGAATTTACATTTGCACATGAAAGAGTATGAGAGGGCTTCAGTGGCACTTAGAGAAAGCTCTTGCTCGACTTTAAGTTAATTTACACCTATCTAGATGTATGTTATACACAGCCCGTGCTGAAAAGAAAGCAGATAAAACCATGTTAAGTGCAGAAATGTTTGGAAACCTAAACCTTTGAAGTAGTGGTGATGCAGCCGTTGGGGATTATGCTTTATATTATCTAGATTTTTTTTTTCTTCTTTTCTCCAGGATACTGAGCATCTTGGACAGGGCATCTAAAATTAGTTGACTGTTGTAATTGTTGGGTCTGTTGCTTGATTTCCTCCTCGGTTATTGAATTGTGTTGCAACAAGGACTTGAGCGGTCGTTCATCTTGGCAAGCACTGGCCCTTCTAAAGGAAGCTGCATTCTGAGTCAATAAATGCTATTTATTCAGGTAATTAAAGACTACTTAAGAGCATTTAATTAAGGTTCTGTAACTGGTACTTCTCGGATCTTGAGCTTGACTTTCAAGTACTTAATGGTTCTATTTTTTTTTTTTTAATATAGCTTTGGAGGTCTGTAATTTTCCCAGTATTTTGTTCTCAATCCCCCAAGCTCCTGGCAATGGAGTCAGGCAGCGTTTTAGCTGAGCTCCCTGTGATCGCTCTTTCTGTCCTCGGCAGGGTTAGACTCTCTAGGGCTCAGTTAAGGCTGTAACCACCTGAGCTAGTAACAGTAGGTGATGATCCTAAGTGGGTTGATGGTGAAGGAGAACAGGATGCTTTAGACTTGAATTACAAAGGTGGCTCTGTTATCTTGTAAATATCTCCAAGGATGGAGATGCTGCAACCTCTTTGAGCAGCCTGTTATTGTGTTTGGCCACTCTCACTATGATGCTTCTTCCCAACACCTAGTTGGAATTTCCCATATTGCAGTTTGCACCTGTAGCTCCTCATCCTTTGCTGCATCTCCAAGAAATATCCGGTTATGCTCATCACAAAAAGAGAAGAAAATGTTTCCAGATACTTAAAAATAGCCTCTCTGTCAGGAGTACAGGAAACTTGTGCCAAATGTGCGAAGAAAAAAAAATCCTCTTCCAGCCAGTCATGCAGTTCTTACTCCAAAACATGCTGGGGTTGGCTGAATTTTCTATGTGGGCAAAACAAGAATTAATAATAATAACAAATATAGTATAATTATGATATATTATTATAATATGATAATATATAAATATAATAACTTTGCTAGCCTCATCCTTTCAATCAGATGAGCTGTTTGCAGTTTCTCCTCGCTGTCCCTCGTGGAGCTGCATTGTGTTCTCCTGTGGACACCTGCACCGCTGTGGGGGGAAGGACCAGGAGGTGAGCGCCGCTCTCCAGCCCCGGCACCCGCCTTATCCTGGGTTTTTTAACCTTCATTGGATGTATGGGCCCCTGCATAGCAAATGGGCACCCTCTGACCATAGACTTGCTTGCTGGCTGCTTTTCCAAGATGTATTAAAGCAATTTGTGGTAACACTGAGTCAACTCAGCTGCTTGTTCAGCCTCTTGCACATTCAATGGAGAAAATAAGTTAGTCCAGGAAGTGGTTTATCCCACCTGTGGCCAGATTACCTGCTGGGTGTCTGCCTGCTGGCTATGGAGAGAGTCTCAATGGCTCATTTAGCCTCAGTCCACCTTGTAGGGACAGCTGGACTTAGACAACGTTAATCCTAAGGAACAGCTCTGCAATCTTTCAGTTTCTTTCATTAGTCGATGCCTTCAGTGCTCGCAGGCCTTCTTTGCAACCCATGCTGAATGCTTAAATGTTAACTTTAATCTGATTTTTTTTTTCCTATGATAATGCTCATCTCTGTAACGTCTCAGTTGTTCAGGAGCATTAAATTAACTTCATTATCTCTCTATTTTGTGAAACTTATCTCCCAATTTTAAAAAATAATAGTACAGTAGACACAGATTTACAGGAAAATGTTTACCAACAGTTGATGTTCAATTTGGGTTGCTTTGTTGCAAGCTTTCCCCTTGAGTTCAAATGGGGAGAAAAAGTGCATATTTTTAATACAATTTGCAAAATAATAATCCTACCTTTCTGAGAGGTAGTTAGAACTTCACAACCTGATATTACTTAGAAATGATTATTGCTGCAGGCTTTCTCTATCGTTAGTGTGATTCACAAAATTATCCGTTTCAAAGGACTGTGCAAGGTTCATTGTGTATAATGATAGTAAAGAAAGCATGGAATCTAACGTAAAATAGAGCCATTTTTTCATCAAAGACTTGAAAAGTAATTTGAAAACACATATTATATGTTGATGAAATTCTTATCTGTAGTAGATAATAGTTATTCCAACAAGCTTTTTATTACTTTATCATTTTGGTTTTTAGCATCTTCTGTCAGTTGTCACTTCTGAAGTTTTCTCTAGCTACTTTTTTTTCTGGAGTCTCACATGCTTTTTGTGGGTGTATTTAGAGATATCTATATATACTGTATTCATAATATTTTGTTTCCTGTATCACTCAGCGTATGTGCATGCCCTTGCCTATACATAAATGCAGATAATTATTTGAAATTGTATCTGCATTTATAATGCTTCTCCTTACAGCCGAGATGAAAGAAGTGAAAATGTCCAAACCCAAATGCAAACTGCACAAGGTGCAAACTCCAAAAGGTGCTGTGTAACCCTGCAGGACTGTGCACGGGCTTCGCTCTCAGAAGTGCTGCTGCCCTAGAGCCTTGTGTGCTCCCTGGCGAAGTTGGTGTGTGCTGGAGAGGAACTTCCTCTTTATTTCGGGAGTCAAATCAGCAGTGGGTCTTCCCAGTCGTGCCTTATGTCTGATTTGGAGAGTTCAGTTTGTTGTTAGAGCTAAGAAATTCGTGAAATCCTTCTTGCTGCTAGATTTTCAGCAGGTCTTCTCAGTCTCCAAGTGCATCCTTTGTGATAAGGAGGTGACATTTGGAGGAATTTGGGAGTATTCAGCACAGCCTCATAAAGACACGTGCAACATATTTATAACCAACATCGGGCAATCTGTGTCTGCCATGAGGAGCTTCCCTTGCACCAGTTATGAGGCTCGGGATGGGACTGAGTGAAGCCAAGAGCCTTTTCCCTCCCCCTTCCCTGTGTTCGGATAGGACAAGAAGGCAAGTTGAGGCTGCATCCGTCTTTTCTCCAAACACCAAATCAGAGCATGAAATCTCAGGGAACGGCACTTACGCTGCCAAACTGCCTGATCTGAATGAAACAAGATTACATGAGTGTTTTCAAGGCCGCCGTAAATGGCAGGCCTGATAAAGCAGCTCATCAGTAGACTGTCAGTATGATGGTATGCTCTGATAATGTCAGCATATATCAGAGAATATATTAACATCCTTATCCTCAAGGTGGGATATAGCCCAATATATTAGCTTTGATCTCTCTACAGTTTCCACCATCCAACCCTGTTCCTTGACATGCATTTGTTGGAAGAAAGGACCAGAACCTTCCTTTCTTAACACCAATGAGTGAATCACAAATTGGTCGGGGAGGATAATCTGCTGCGGTGGTGGCCCACGGTCTCCCGCTCCCAGAGTGATGGGGAGGATGAGCGATCTCGGCTCTGCCCTGGCCTCTCATGAGCTCTGACATGAGCCGCGAGGATGACGGCGGCCTGACCCCAGGGCAGGGGCTGCTGATTCACTGCTGCTGGGGCCCGTGTCGGCCGGCGACGTTCCTGAAGGTGCCTGGAACTGCAGGATGCTGAAAGGCTTCTGCTCCGTCGTCTTGCGCATCTGTTACATAAAAGCAGCCTGAGCTACTGCAGCGTCTGAACTAGAAACAGGCAGCTACCACTGTATGGAGTTCATTTATGTGGTATTCTTGAAAAGCAGAGATAATTAAAACAGGTATTTGAAATGGCTTAGATGCATTTGCTTTTCAGAAATGCTTGTTCCTGTCTGACTGCTGCCCTGCTTAGCTCAGGGTTGGACTGAAGTTGGGTAAGATCCGTCTCAGACTGAGTGTTGTCGCAGGAATGAAATGTGGGGAAAGACAAAAGGAAAGGCTAATATGGAAGCAGAGTTAAGATCTTAAGATCTTAAACTTAAGACCTTAAGAGCTTAAGTTTGGACTGCATATTGGTCAATGTTTACTGAAGTTGTCAGACATTGCCTGAAGGGCTTCTCAATTTCCTGTTCATTCAGTCTGTGGACTGCAGTAGGACTGGGTCCTAATCCCTGCAATGAGCCTGTCTTGGGAACTTATGGCTGCTCAGAATTTTTTGAATATATATATATGTATATATTTGTGAATCTGAGCCTTGCTTTCTGTCAGCCGGTAGAAAAGATGTGAAGAATTACTATCGCTTCGGTCTAGTTTGGATTCCTTATTTCTTGGAACTGACCAACACCAAAACATCTAGGAAATGTTCACTGTGTTCAGCAGTCATGTAGGACCTTATATTGATAAGAAATCTCTTCCAGCCGGGGAGGATTCCTCATGAGAAGAGCCCTAAGGCTCTAAGGTGTCTCACCTGTATGTAAGGTGTCTCACCTGTAGTACTGCTCTCTTGTTTGAGAGAGGAATCAGGATCTACTAATGCTGCTATGGGCTGCTATGGGCTGCTATGCTGCTTTGCAGGATATGCAGGTAAAGCTGCACAGCCTTGTCACCAAAATAGTTCCCATCCCTGGCGAAAGGTCTTTGCAGATAAAGGACCTGTTCCCTGTTGATGGGTGTTTATGCGACAGAGGAAGGGAAGTTTCTCTCTATGGACGTAACTGATTAGCTTGCGCGTTAGTTTAGGATTGCATCTCCTTTGGATTGCTTGAGGATGCCAAGCTCTTGCCAAAAAAAAGCATGTGGGAGGTGGATTCTGCTGTTTTAAATTTCTTCGTAGAAGATGGCTGGGTGTTATTTATGCAGTTTCTTAACATAGCCTTGCAGAATTGCTGGTGATGAAGCCCATGGTGCTTCAAGGTATACCCCATGATGTGCCTCCTTAGTGTGTCAACCTTTTCATACTTGTTTGCTAGTCTCTGAATTCAGCAATTTTGGTCCATGCCTTTGATCTCCCATTGAAACCTTTTGTGGTGCCTGCCTGTAACAACCTTCTTCATAGAGAATTCTGTGATAGCCCCTTGTGCTGAGTCGCTCCCTGCGGATGAGCTGCCTCTGCACAAGGTTCATTGTATCCATTCTGGGATCATGGATGAGGCTGTGGAATGAGCTGTCTAAGGGACGTCACAGAGCTGAGCAGCATTCCCCATTTCCAATACAACATACAGGGACTTTCACATGGGCTGCTCTGACATGATGGGTGTCACCAGTTGCACAGCAAAGCACCGTATGTGAATGTAAGAAGCGTTTGCTTGGGGCAGCCCGTAGGCCCTTAACCATGTTTAAACGCTGCTGTTGAGGACTGGATTTTTTTGATGTGCTTGGGTAATGTTTGTAGTTCTAGCTGCAAAAGCCTGAGGGTGTTTTAAGACAAATGACTGCTCTTAGAGTGCATAATTTGTATGCTGTTTTGTTGCTTGCCTTTAGAGGCATCGTGTCCCAAATATCTCAAATTCCTTCTCTAGGAAAAATCTTAAGAGAACGAGATCTTGGGCAGTTCTGAGGGCTCCCTCAGCTGAGCAGGGGCAAAGAAAGATGAGAGAAACGTTTTTGTTTCTGAAACTTGTGTCAGAAGATAGTCAAGATCTCTCAGAACCTGGGACTCCTGCCGCAAAGGCAGGATTAGGACTGTAATGGCAAGAAAGAGATGCTATTAAAATACCTAGGAGTTAAAGACTGTTTTCGGTATGGAAATGACTTAGTCAAAGCAGAGCATGAAGAATTTGTGTGTGTGTGTCTGCTTTAAGGACGTCATTGCCTTTTAAGATTCATTAGTATGCTCACTAATCGTGGTGACTATACACTGTTTAAAATATAAATGTTTTTGAGCCTATTTCCGGTATGCAGGAGGATATGGTTTAGGAATTCAGCTTTCTGCAGCCAGATGGATTATATTGTTGCTAGGGAAACAGACTATAAATGAAGTGGCAGCTGAGTGTCCCCAGAACATCAGACTGCTTGAAGCTGGTATTTTAAACTCATTTAGGTGGGTAGATAAATTGATGATGTGATGAGAAATTAATTTCCTGTATTTTACCCTTCGTTAACTTTCATTGCTGTATTAGTATTTACCCGGCGCGTGGGTCACTGAATAAAAAATTGTTATTAAAATTATAAAAGGGAAAAAAAAACCTGTACAGTAAAGCAGATCCTAAAATAATCCAGTGGATAGATAGTGGTGTCATGAGGGCCTGGCAATAATGTGCTCCTTGGGAAACACATCTGGTGCTAGGAGGTGAGCAGGTGATTCGGATCGGTGGGAAAGTGTAGAGCTACCATTGTCCCCATGTCGAAACCTAGCATGAAGGGCTAGGTTTTCAACTTGGAGTTGTGTTCCGTGGATACGTGGGAGTAGGTGTCAGTACCTGAGCAAGTGGTTATGGTTTTATCCTGTTGTGGGCTGTATCTGCTCCGGATGAGCCCGCCGTGCACCAAACGCGCGAGTGCTGACAAGTTCTGTTTGCCTCTGAAGGAGAGATGTGGTGAACGACTGAGAGGAGAAGAGGAGGCAATCGCCTCTGTAGAGCTCCAGGAACTTGCACGAGCTCCTCCTGCAGCAGAGGAGACCGGGAAGGGGCTTTGTAAGGCTGAAAAAATACATGAACCTGCCTAGCAGAGCTAGTGTGAGCCGAAGGGGAAAGGGAGGCTGAGGGAGGGCTTCAGGTATGTGCAGGTGGATGGAGGAGTTTCCATCCTGTGTTTTCTGATGGGAATGAAGTTGATCCATAAAACACACTCAGGAAAATGAGTCTGTGTACAAGCAGTCCTAAACCTCTTAGAAATGCAGTGTTGTAAGCTGTGCCATTCGGAGCACAGTGGCCCGTGCAGCGCGCCAGCCTTCCCAGCCAGGCGGGCCCGGAGGAGATGGCCGTAGCGCTCCGTAACCTTTCCCTCCACTCTAGTCACACGACTGGGCCCCTTGCGCTGACAGGAGAACATCTGGACCGGGACCTGCCACCATCTCGCCCCTCGAAAGGGTAGGCAGGAGCAGAGCACGGCTGTCAGAGTGTGTAAATCATGGCTTTTCCTCCAAACTGCCCCTTTCTTGAGGGACTTTTGGACCAAGCCAGATCACTGGTGGCTGTTCCTGCCGCATTCCCTGGAAGCCTTTTTCCATTCTCCAACAAACCCCTCGCCTGCTGCTAGGAGGAGCTGTAGAGTCCGTGAGCAGGCTGGCAGCAAGGAGCAGGCCGGGGCTCCCGTAACTCGTGTTGCAAAATGCCCTTAGGAAATGGCGAGGACAGCAAGAAGATGGCGAGCAGGATGAAGCTGTTCCAGAGGGGTAATTGCAGCTCTCGGAATGGTTGAACCTGGATGAGAAATATTCTGAGGGAACTCATAGCAAATGCATCATGTATTGTCCCAGATACCCTGCTATATGTAAGCTGTGCTAAGGTGAAATTTTCTGTGTAAATGATGTATAAACAAGATTTTTGATCTTCACTGAAGAGATTTTGTGGAAATATGGCAAATCACTCCAATTTAAATAAAAAGAAATATATTTGATGGGCAACAGCTTCTGCAGAAGTCATTTTCAACCAACTCTGAGTACTGAGGAGCTGTTCACAGAAGCCTGTTAAACTTAGAGTGGGAAAGTGTTTTTGAAAGAACTAGAGAAAATAATTAGGAGATAAATCAGTTGACAAAGATTAGACAGAAATACTTACTTTAAATTAGTCCCAGAGGGAGGCAGACAATAGACATTTTTATTGATCTTCATGATATCTCCAATAGCATCCAGATACAGAATCCTTCAAAACAACCTGCAGATCTTTCTCTTCAGTTTGAAATCTCTTTATTTTTTGAAGTATAAGAGGAATGGCACTGCTGATTTTGTATCAGGTATCCTTTCTGATGTCTTGTACTGACTAATGGTGATTCTGACATTAACAATATTTTAGGGATTATAAAGAGTTTTTTTTAATGTTTCATCCATAACTTAAAGTTCTGTCTGACTTTTATAAGATTTTGTTTCCATGTTTTTAAAAAAAGCAATGCAAATCTCTTAGTCTGATCTTTTTTTTAAGCTTTTGCTGAGTAGTCAGAATTAAGTTAAAAGTTGTTATATTTATTATTCTGCTTATAATTAGAATTGTTCTGGCTTCAAGGTGATAAATTCCAAACAGTATTTTATCAGGAATATTGAATTTAAATCTCAATAAACTACTGTGTAATTGAAGAAACACTAGAGTATTATTTGCCAAACGAGTTAATTGAGCATGCTTAAAAAAATTAAGTTAGGAAAATATAGTCTTAAGCTACCAAAGTGGAAGACATTGTGAATTAATGTGCAATTTCTTCCTGCTGTTGTCATGCACCTTTTTCTAGTTCTTTCGATGAGTTATTTTAAAAAGTAGTGTGAAAAATCATGCAGGTTTATTACTGAAAGAGCTTTCCAGTGGGAACAAGCCTCTCAAATGTGAGATTTGTGAACCAACCATGTGAGAAGTCAGTTTAGGATTACTCTTTGCTTAGCAGTTCCTAGGTAGCACCAAATTACTGCAGTCAACTGTAAGGAGAACTGTAAGGGGGAGTTGTAAGATACTGACAAGTAGTGATGCCACAAATATTATCATATAATCATGTATTCTGTAAACTTAAGTAAGACACACATTGATATGCAGCCTGTTGTGCTATGAGATTTTTGGCCTGAAAAAGTGAATGGAGGGTTCTTTTGATCCATAAACATATTTGATTGCTTAAAATGAAGTTGTAAGTAAATTTCTAGAGAAAGCAATAAGGTCTCTTGTGTTATGATACAACAAAACAGTGTGTTTTGAAATCACAAGATCAATTGAATTGAATATTTTTGGCTTGCAAATTTCATCCAATATTTTATCTCTTCTTGATGCACAAAACATGTCCAGACTCCGTTAGTCATAGCTGTGCAGACACAGTTTGTGCCTATATTACATAGGATCTGTATGTCTGTAATATGAGCGTTGACACCTGGAGCGTTTTCCAACTGGAATAACATTTTATATCTGTATTATGAGCATAACTGATTTTTTTTTTTTTTTAACTAGGGTTGTTGCTCAGATGTAAATTTGCCATTTTGATAGTGTTACTCCAATTGAGTGGCATGAAAGCAAAATTCTTCTGAAACTGTTACAGCAACTGGATAGCATGGCCTAAACAAGAGCTATGAATTATTTAGACTCTATTTCTACATTATGATAAGTTAACATTTTAATATGTGGCTGATTTAATAGACTAATTTAGATTATCACAGTAAATTACAGCGCAAATCTGGATGAAATTCAAAGGAACACAAACAACTATTATTTTGTTGTATTTAAGCATAATTGGTTTAGCTTTCAGCTAAATAGAGGTACCAACAAGTATTGCAAACATCAATACACATTTGTAGGTGCATACGTGCGCGCGCGCACACACACACACACGCACAGTTTTGGCTATATTTTAGTTCTCAGCTCAATCTTGTCCTAACAGACTTTGAGCAGAAATTTGCAAGGGAACATTCTTCTGTTACAGAAATAGTCACCTAATTTAACTTGCTAGCAGCACCCTTTCCCTGTGAGCCCATTCCCATAGCTCCCATATTCCCAAGAAGCAAGATCCATAGCACCTGCTTTGCCACAGCAGGAGTCTTGGGCAGCAGCAACATGAATCCTTATGGGATTCGTTCATTCATTCCTTATGGGAAGAACATGGCTCAGTTGGAGAGGAGCCTTTTACTAGGGAACTAAAATCCAGTACATGGAAGGAAGAGTGGACTAATTCAAGAACTTTTTTTTTTTCTAGTCATCTTAACCTCCTTTCCATTAGAATCTCTTCATACTTTTATGAAAGAGTGAATTTTCTTTACACCTGATTTTTATTTCACAGGCAAGCGTGTTTTGCGGGGATAGAGAGCTTCCAAAGCCAGTGTAATGATGCTAGTGGTGATGGGATTACCGTATTTTGAGATGAATCAAAAGCTCTTTGCTTTTGATTAGAAAGCTACATGTGCCAACAGCTCCTGTCAAACCTACTGGCTAAAAAAACCCCTCAGCTTCCTCTGTTCTAATGCTGTTCTGCTCTGTTCCCCTTCTAATGCTGTGTCTATAAAGAGGAAGGTATTGGGGCAATACGAAGGAGGCACAAAGAATTAAATACAGGGAGTCTTTAGATCTGTCTGGTGGTATCTGAAGCCAAAATGTCATCACAGAACTCAGTGATCCCTGCACCTTCTCTGGCCTGTTGCTGAGTCTCTAGCGTAATCTAAGTGCTTGTGGGAAGCCCCTTCTGGTAAAATAGTATCTTCAGTAGCTAAGATTTTTTGGTTCAGCTATTTCAGGTACTTGAAAATTATTTTGGGGGAGAGATTTAGATGCAAATTACTTTTAAATCCTCAATAACTATAAGGTTTGTAGTTGTCTCTGCTGGTACTAGCACTGTCTCAGGTGTCTTAGTATATAAAAGTTAAAACTAGGTCATGGTTTTATGCCTTGTTCCTTCATCTGTATACCCCTACATCTAGATCATGATGTTGTGCTTTACTCCTTGATCTGCATATCCCGACATCTCACAGCTTCAGGTCTGAGATGCGAGGCCAGGGTCCCTCTAGCTCTGCTCGAACCTCCTGCTTCATGTTTGGCTGTGCCGGGGCTGGAGCAGGGGGCAGGCGAGGGTCTGAATGAGGAACTGAGTGCAAGGATGAAGGAATGAGGCAGGATCAGCCTTTCAGTAGCCCGCTGGGTATGATACAGGTGATAGATATCTCATATATATATATATATATATAACATGAAGAAATGGTTTGTGTGTCAGAGAACATGCTCGTCTGGTAGAAAGCTCTGAGGGGTTGTTCCTCTCTCTAATCCAAGTTTCTGGCAGGTTTTTTCACTTGCTGGCAAATGTTGTTTGCTGCTTTGACCCTTCAGAAAGGCTGGCCAGGGAGATTAACAGTTAATGATGCTTATCTTGTTAAATAGGGAAGAGATTAAGGGTGAAACCTTATAATCTGATGGCTGCATTTTATCTCTTTTATACAGTACTAAATCTGAGACCCATACTCTTCCTTCCTACCCTGTTTTGTGGAATAAATGCAAAGTCCAGTTTGGGCTAATGGAAAATAATTTGCGTTCTGACATTGCCAGAAAGTCTTTCAGATCCAGTTTTCCATCATGGCTAGATCATGCATTTGTTCCACAGAAGGCAGATTTCTCAACAAGCTTGAACTACAGTGTAATATTTCTGCTGCTTTTAGGGTGTCACTGTCACCGCATTGGCTGGTCTGTCCTCCAGCCCAGGTCTGCAGCATTTATTTAGACATTGTATTTCTGAAGTAGCCTGACACCCTTTGCTCCAGGGTGAAGTTGACTTCTAGATAGTGGTCCTGAAAGCTTCTTTGGAGAGAGATTAACAGTTGTGCAGCCTTTTAAAAACAAGAGCCTGAAAGGGACTGTCCCACACTGTTGCTCTCTGCTTTTTAGATATAAATTGTATTTATAAACAAGTTGGGTCCCTGGGATGTTTCAGTGTTACCTTAGTTTTCAAGACTCGCTGAGATTTTTCTAACTTCCCTATGAGGACACATGGAAGAGCTGCTTTGAAAATGGAAGGTCTCTGTTATCCAGAGGTAGATCGTGATGACATGAACAGCCTTTTAGCTGTTCCAGGCCCCCTGTACAGAAATCATTTTAACTACTTGAGGCACTGTAATATCCCCCTGCTGAGTAAGACTAGAGCATGTAAGGGAAATGTTGAGATACTGGACTGAAACCTCTGTAGGTTGTTCTTCTTAAGGGAGCTAGTCGAACCTGTCTCTTTGCTTCCTGTTTTTGCTCTTTTGATACCATTATGCTGATATCTTTGTGATTTGGAGTCATTCAGCATCTTTATGGTATTCAGTGGCACCATGTGGTTTTCAGTATTACTTCTGAGGGGTCTCCACATCAGATTCCTGATGTTTCAAAACTAAGCATGTCTTTTAAGTGATCCAATAAAAGACTTGCAGTAAATACCTTCTTTTTGCTTGTCCCAAACTAGTGAATGGCCTTTGAATGACATTCCAAGCAGGATGCTACATCAGACCTGAAAAAAAGTGTTAAATAATGAGAAGCTCATATTCCAGGGCTGAGATAACTGAGGATGCGTGGGCTTCATGACACTGCCTTTAGTCCAGTTTAACATTCACACCTTTTTGCCAGGAATGGATATACGACTTGTGTCTTGTCAGGAGACATGACCTTTCCTTCCTCTTCTAATAAAAACTAAAGTTTTATTAAAGGAAAAACACCATTCCAGTCGTGTCCTGCCTATGTTACATATATCACTGAATATATATTTTTATTTTTTTTTATTTTTCCAAACAGGGTGTTTGGAAAGGGAATACTTTGCTGAACAAAGCAGCACAGGATGATTTGTTATTCTCCCTTATTCTTTTCACAGGAGCCTGCCTGGGTAGGTGTGTGGAGTGCTTTATATTTCAGGTCTTTCTTTGTTGTTGCTGTTTGTTTCTCTCAAACTGACCTGTAGTGACTGGCCGTGTAATCAAAAGTTTCTCTTAATTTTAGGAAGCAAAGGTCAGAGCTTCCTTCTTGCTGTGTGTTAATAGCCAAGCAGAGGCATTTTAAAGGGGTGGTATTGTTCTTGATGCCACACTATTTAGTTAGCTTTTGCAAAATGCATGTGGTTGATGAGGACCATTGAGCTAGTGAGAGTTGGGAGA
The DNA here is from genome assembly GCA_032273925.1 of Rhynchotus rufescens. Lineage (NCBI taxonomy): Eukaryota > Metazoa > Chordata > Aves > Tinamiformes > Tinamidae > Rhynchotus > Rhynchotus rufescens. The sequence goes on from JAVCKT010025833.1 coordinate 15,637, forward strand.
TGGGAGAATAGCGTGACAGTGCTCGAAATGAAAATACAGCTTCCAGTGTCCCTTCATGTGGTCGAGAAATGAGACCAATTTTTTGTAAGAACTAAGAAAATAGAATTATTCATTCCATTTTGTGTGTTTGTGATTTAGAGTAGTAATAATGATTCCCATAGTTGTCTTTTTTTTTTTTTTTTTTTTTAAATTTAATGGATATGTGAAGTAAGGGAATAAAAAAAAATCCTCGGGGGGCATTTAATTGTGCATAGGGACCCAATGCAAGGGTGGCTCTTTCCTCTACCATTCTTCCCTGTGATCATTGCCACAGCGGTGTTTATACTGTGGAAAAGAGGAAAACTTCCCAATTCAAACTAATGCATCTCACAAATAGCTTTCTGGGTCATCAAGTCATGCAGTGTAGCTGATTAGTTTCAATTTAAGATATGTTACAGGTATTCCAACTGAAAACTGCTAGTTCCTTTCAGGAGGTGAAAGTAAGAAAGAGGGTGAGTAGGGTGAGTAAGAACACGCTTTGCTGGTTGGTTTTCTGACTTTCCCTGCCTTGGCTTTAGCTGAAAGGACAGGGAGCATCCCCTGGGCTGCTTTGTGCAGCAATGAGGGGTCATTGCACAAACTCACGTTTGACATTGTTTTCTACAAGTATCTGTGTGTGTGTATATATACGTATACTTTTTTTAATAAGCCTGTGGCTTTCTTGTTTCTAACTTTATCCCTTTTCTCCATATACATATTTATATATTTGTATTTTTAGGGGTTTTGTATTTTTTGGGGTAACTTTACCTTCAAAATGGTACCTGTAAAAACACCCAAAGACTTCCCATTTCTAAGCACTTAAAATCATTGCCGTGAAATAGGTTCAAAATACAAGACGGTGACAGCTTTAATTTTCTAAAGAAAGACTGCTCCAGGCTGCGCTGGGGTCTTGGTACTGTCCAGTGTCAAAAATATACTCACTTATAGCAGACAAATTTCATAACTGAGCATTTTGGCAGCTGCCCATTGCTTGTTGTGCTCTGCATCAACGAAACGATAAGTATTATCATTGTACTGCTTGCACAAGTGAAAAGTTCCCTGTTTGGCTATGTCAGAGTTATTGGGCTTAACTGGCATCGGCTTTGCATATAGGCTGTAATCTTTTATTTGAAGTTGAGCATGCTCTGTGAGTGGAAATGTGCTTAACCTTTTAGCTTAGAAAGCTGTTAAAAACAGGCACCATAGTTCTAGCAGTGATTGTATTTGATGAGTGAAATTTGTGTGATATTTAGCTTAAAGTGTGTACTTCATTGAAATAATTATCTATTATGTTCCATAAAAAGAAAGTTGCATATGAGTGAGAAGCTTGCTTGAGAGAGGAAATGTGCAAACCCAGTAATTTCCTGCATTGAAATGGGGAAAAAGGTGACTCTGGGGGGCTTTTTTTGCATCTCAAAAGAAAGAAGTATATGTACCAGAAGTGAAAATACTGTGATAAAAAGGCACCTGCCTCTTGCTTGAGTGCTTTGACCATCAATAAACTTACCTGTTTAAACTATCAAACCGTGATTAAGGTCTGCAAAAGCCATGCAATTCAGCAGTGACTCTGGTTTAGAAACTTATATATTCTCTTTCTCAAAAAGTGATGGGAGAATAGTTCGTGAGAGAAAATGCAAGATGCATGTTTAATAACCATGTGGTTGCTGATTGTAAAGTCCTTTAAGTAAAAAAAAAATTAAAAATATATAAAAATTATGGGGGAGTTCCTCTTGTGTTTCTTGGCTGAAATGCTAATCACTTCTTCTATGAAGAAGAAAAACTATAACTAGCTCATCTGGAAGCGGGGTGGGGGTAACTCAACCCCATTTGAGTGCGCAGAGTCACTGTGCATGGCCAGGTTACACCTCAGCGATGAACTGAGTACCCAGAAGAATGCTTGCCGGGAGCAAAATTGCAATTTACACTTTCATTCCTCCTGGATATAAAAGAAGAGCTCTCTGGTGACTTGTGTAACAGCCAAGTGGCTGAAGCTCTCAGCTAGGTCCAGTTTCAAGCCCACTTTCAACACCAGGCCCTTGGCTCAGTCCTGCTGGCTGGTGCGAGGACATTCTCCACCACTTCTCTTTAAAACTGAACAGCACATGAGCTTCCTCATGACTAAGGAAAGAAATCACAAAAAGAAAGGTGGATGTATTTTGTAGGGATTTGGGATGATGGGAGAGCACAAGTGAGGTTATTTTCCCTAGTCAGATTTTGTGAGTTTGTTAGAAATAGTCTTTGGACACCTGTGAGTCCAAAGTGACTGGGTACCACTGGCTTGAGAAATTCAGGGTAACACAAGAATTAAGGGTCCAGGAAACTTATGTTGCTGCTCTCCTTTTCCTATTTTGTTTAAAGGGACAATTCATGATGAAACAATATGTTCTAAAAGGTTAATTCTTTAGCTTTGAATGTGAAAATCTCATTTTTTATTAGTTTTAGGGCTTTTATGATACCTATTATCAACTAAGGCTAATAATCATTATTGCAGAGTGTAAAGTTACATGGTATAAACATATTTAAAAAACTGAAAATGTAAGTGAAGCAAGTTCTACTGTGTTCTTTTAAAAGTTTAAGTAACTGGATGTGTGTGCTCCAAATCCCTGCATCAAATTAGATGGCCATGCAGCCTTTGTCCTCAGAGGGAGCTATGTGCTTCCTATGGGTGATTCATCTTTCTCTGAGAGAAGAATCATGTGAAACGTGTCCTAAATTCCTCGTGGCCAAGAAGGCCAATGGGAACCTCGCCTGCATCAGGAGGAGTGTTGCCAGCAGGTCAAGGGAGGTGATTCTGCCCCTCTCCTCAGCTCTGGTGAGGCCGCA
>JAVCKT010025833.1:20777-35173 GCA_032273925.1 Rhynchotus rufescens
GCCACATGCTGTAGGTGTGCCTGCTTGAGCGGGAAGGTTGGACTAGATGATCTCTAGAGGTCCCTTCCAACCTTAAAAGATTCTGTGATTCTGTGATTCTAAATTGCCTTCTACACCCCACTAAGGTTCTGAGCGTCCACAACATGCTGTAGGAAATATTTTTCACAATTAATTGCTAAATAATCACTTCCTTTGGCACTTCTCCTTCTTGTACTCTTGTAGAGGCAGCAGTTGTTCACTTTCCCTGTGCCACTAATAATTCTGCAGGCCTCTCTAATTCCTCTTTTCAGATCCATTTGGATGGAGATGGGGTGGAGTGGAGCTACATGTGGCACTGAAGATGCCAGCTGCCATGGATGTGTATTGTAGCAGGTAGTGTATGGACATGTACAGTGCATATGCATATAGCTCCTACTTTCCTATTGCTTTGCTAATAATTCCAGACATTTTGCTGATGTTTTCATACAGCAGACTATTGTAATTACAAGGTCTGTGATGTTTGTTTTTGCTGAGTGGTAATAATTGGTTTAGTATTTGCTTAGAATCTTATTTTCCTATACATGAATAGCTGCATTTCTACCATCCCTGATTTTATCCGGCAGTTTATTACATTGTCACTGTCATGAGATCCTAACTTTTTTTTATAATTGCTCTGAAAAAAAATGTTCAGTTCACAAAATATCATGGATTTACCTGTTCCCCTTTCTTGCCTATTTGTTGAACAGCCTGAACCCTAGTATAGATTTTCTTTGTATAAATCCAGAATTTAGCTTTATGGGCTTATTGCTTATAGAATTCTGAAAGTTACTGCCCTGGGGACCCCGCCTTGTGTACTCCCTGTTTCTAAATCCAAAATTATTTGTTGAATTTATGCTCTCTTGCAGCTACACTTCGGCTACTCTTACTCTTCAGTGTTCCTGCCTTGTGGAGTCAAAAACCTCTGTGAAACTTCAGGTGAGATTTTAAACATACTATAGTAAATAAAAAAGATTATAAAGACAACAAAGAAGAAGAAAAATAAAAAACATATGCTGCATGGCTGCTATTTGTGCTTTAGCCTGGGATTAACATTGAGGCATTCTCTGTAAGAGTTAGGACAAAATTAAAATGAGAGAAATGGAAAATCTAGATTTGATGATCACTGGCATTTTTATAAACTGTACATAGTGTAGCGTGAACTTCAGCAATCTTCAAAATGCAAGCTCAAGTAGAGAAATGGTGACATCAACCCTTCTGATCCGAGAGGAAGAGGTCCCAACAGTGGAATTTGTGTGACTCGATGGGACAAGCTTGTTTATGATAATCTCTCTCCTTTGTGTTTTTAAAGGTGAGAGAGGCAAAGACCTAGTGATAATAAGCTTGAAGATAGGAAGAGAGCAACTTTGAGTGGGTTAAGAGGAGCAGGCCATAACGCTAATATTCTTGATGACTTTGCTGTAACACAGAAGTGTTGGAAGCAGCATGATAGAGCTTAAGTTTTGTATCGCTAGAAACCATCCTGGGGACAGAGCTTAGGCTGTGTTGCTTTACAGTTCATTTCTTTGTGAGCAAAATAGTGTCTTGGGAAGAATAAGCATTTGTTCCCCTGCTAAGCAGGTGGGGCTTATTTAGTTTCTTACATACATTTCTTTCTCACTTCACTTATCTCTAGTGTTAATGCTAAACAGAACCTGCCTAGACTCCATGGGTTGGATTTGTCTTACCAAGCATACGCATCCCAGGTTGGCAGCACAAGCTTGTTGCTGTGTGCAGAGACACGGGGGAGAGTTGTCCTCTGAAGGTATCTGTATCTCTCCTCTGATGAAAAACGAAGCCTTAGATGAGTACAACAGACATCCAGATTGAGTGAAATGAATCTCCTTTTTTTTTTCTGGCTGATATTTCTTAAGAAATGCATAGAATAGTTTTGGTTTCAAGCTTGATTGGATGCCAGAGCTTTCTGGGATTGTTTAAATTAGTTGTACAGGATAGAGCAGAGGAGTTTTTGAGTAAAGCACCCACTGGAAGTCAGATTCTTAGCTTTATTACAAGTCATTTATATATTGCAACAGCATATGTATGATGAAATACAGTATACATAAACCAATAAAAAGAAAGGCTGTATTCCATCATTATAACATTGAGGGAAAGAGTTCAGCAAAATGTCTAAAGATTAGATTTACAGGGAAGAAGAAGACATGCCAGTTAAATTACATGAGGTATCAAGATGGACTAATGCAGCTATGTCTAGACTAGTGGCAGCAGGAATTCTTGCTATGGGGGATAAGGGTTGTGGAGACTAAAAAAGAAGTTAATCTTCTGTAACTTGGTATGAGTCAGTCACTAAACAAAACAAAATGAGAATACTTTAATCCAGTGGGCAAGCTATTTAATAATTAATAAAAGGTCATATGTTTTGCATTTTTTCCCGAGACATCTGATGCTGTCCACTGAGATGGAACAAGGCAACTACATAATGTGTAGTGTAGCTCAGATACTCTCTCAGTGCTTACTAGAGAGACAGACAGATCACGGTCATCCTAGTTGTTTGGAAATGCTACTGGTGTCTCTAGCTGCAAGTGCTTTCAAAGCAAATTGTGAGGTTAATTAGAGAATTAGGAGATTTAAAGAAAGATACTGATTTGAGCTAGTCACTTTAGCATTTGAAAACATGAACTTTACAAGTTTTCCATGCTTAGTAGGAGTGCTCTACAGCATCAGCAAGATGACAGGAGTAGCAACTTAAAGAAAAAGACCAAATATTGTGAGATTCTTGTGACCAATGCTTAGGAAAAGTACACTGTCCTAAAATACTAATAAAAGTGTAGTAGAATCCTTTTGACATTGTGGAAAGCAGAAAGATCATCTAGTTCCCATAGATTTCTGAGAATCTTACTTTTTTCTTCTTTTTTTTTTCAGATGGAAATACTGAAATGAATTTAGGAACTTTGATGCTTTCAGACATTGAATTTTGATTTAATAAATGACCACAAATAAGATACTGCCCAAAAAAGCTGAAATGACTTGAAGACCTTTGGTTCTGCATTTCTTCCCTCTGAAGCAATGGTTTTCTCTGCAATGTTGACACTGGCCCACTCGGGGACCTCAAATGCTACTTTTATCGTTTATGAAAATGCCTATACGAATTTTACCACTCCCCAGTTTTTGCTTCGTAGCGGCACCACCCAACCACTGAGATACAGTTCAGGTGCTGGGCTCACCACGGAGAGAAGCACTTTCCCAATAAGCACTACAGCAATCCTGCCGTCGCAAGAGGCCTTCAGGAGCTTGAGTTTGCCCCTCCAGATCATTCTCTCTGCTGCTATGATATTTATCCTGTTGGTTTCTTTCCTTGGCAACTTTGTTGTCTGCCTCATGGTGTACCAGAAGGCTGCTATGCGATCTGCAATTAACATTCTCTTAGCGAGCCTGGCTTTTGCAGACATGCTGCTGGCAGTGCTGAACATGCCTTTTGCTCTGGTAACGATCATTACCACTCGGTGGATATTTGGGGATATATTCTGCAGAGTTTCTGCCATGTTTTTCTGGCTTTTCGTTATAGAAGGGGTAGCAATTCTTCTCATTATTAGCATTGACCGCTTTCTTATCATAGTTCAGAGGCAAGATAAACTGAACCCTTACCGAGCAAAGTTTCTCATTGGGATTTCCTGGGCAGCGTCCTTTGTTGTTGCTTTCCCGCTGTCCGTAGGGAACCCTAATCTGCAGATACCCTCGAGAGCACCTCAGTGTGTTTTTGGCTACTCCACGAGCCCAGGCTACCGAGCCTATGTGATAGTAATATTGCTGATTTCTTTTTTTATTCCGTTCCTAGTAATGCTGTATTCTTTTATGGGCATTCTCAACACCGTCCGTCACAACGCGGTTCGTATCCACAGCCACCCTGATAGCATCTGCCTCAGCCAGGCCAGCAAACTCGGTCTCATGAGCTTGCAAAGACCTTTTCAGATGAATATTGATATGAGCTTTAAAACTCGTGCCTTCACAACCATCTTGATTTTGTTCCTTGTTTTCATAGTCTGTTGGGCGCCCTTCACCACTTACAGCCTTATTGCCACCTTCAACAGCCACTTCTACTACAAGCACAACTTTTTCGAGATAAGCACTTGGCTCCTTTGGCTCTGCTACCTCAAGTCTGCACTGAACCCCCTGATTTACTACTGGAGGATTAAGAAGTTTCACGACGCATGCTTAGACTTGATGCCCAAATACTTCAAGTTTTTGCCACAGCTCCCTGGCCACACGAGGCGACGCATCCGACCCAGTGCCATCTATGTGTGTGGGGAGCATCGCTCAGTAGTGTAAAGCTGCAGCTGTTTGACATGACGATGATTTTCTTGGATTATTTGTTTTAAGCTTTGGTTGATTTATTGTTGTTGTTTTCTTTACTATGGCTCCTTGAGAATGGCCATACAACTTGATCGAATGTTCCAACGCTCTGTGCAATTTTGGGAAGAGAAGGGCGGAGGAGAAACGATTGGTTAGAGTTGGCTTTATTACCAGAATACAATGTAAACAAAATAACAAATGTTACCTCTAGGATTCCATGGAAATCCGTTCTTTTAAACAGAGATTACAATTGCAACACTACGTCAGGTTTATGCTTACTAGGCCTGCAATTTTATCTAATTGTAGGGTTTTTATGCTGCTAAGATACAGTATATTTAGTTGATGTAATTTTTCTGAAAAATGTTGCTGCTGATTGCCGATATATTAGAGCCAAAAGGTCTCATTAGATGACTTCTATTTAATTTTAACAATACTTCAGAAGTGGTGATAGTGACACTAGAAAATGTCTTTTAATATTTCATTATTTTTGTGCACTTTACAAAGTTTGCTACAGAATTTGTTGGAATGTTTTCTTCTGCATCAAAGGGATATTATGATCATTATTCATTACATTGGCGAATTTTAATGAAAAACACATTTAAGCTCTAGGAGGGCATTTTTTGTTGGGATATTTACACTTACAGCCACAGACTTGCTTTTTCTGATCATTTGTAACTTTTAACTGCTCAGTTATTCAGGAAGTTGGAAGGAGAGAATGGAGAAATGAAAGCGAATGAGTATACCCTGTCTTGAGGTATAGACTAATACAGATTCTAGACAAAGAGACTTCAGATGGAAATTGGCATAGGGCAAAAGGATTGATGTGTATGATATTTTTGGTTATAAGAAAGTGTCCAAATATAATGATATGCCTGAAAGGTTTTTGGAAATTAGGACTTTGGGCCTAAAATTTGCATTGCATTGGTATAATGGATTCTCCTTGGAGCTTGGTGTGCTCCTCAGAGGTGAGGTATGCTCTGTATTGCTCAAACTCTGCTGTCAGAATATGTCAGAGCAAAATTAGGGATATGAGGGCAAAGCAACAAAGAACAGAACATGAACCATGACATGGACTTAGTCTGCGTGCAATGGCTGGAAAAGAAAAAAACAAACAAAAAGAACTTGTTTTCCAGTTTCAATGTCAAACTAAAACTATAGGCTGGCAGTAAGGAAGAACAGCTGGCCAGCAGTTAAATTTCCCGTTTTCCTCCTCTGATAATTACACAGATTGATGGTTTTTTCTGCTTTCCCATTGCAGTGCCTGCTGCCTCAAGGGTTTGCTCTTGTGTTCTCATGTATTAAAGATCAGCTTCTCTCCCTGAACCAGCTCTCTGACTAATGTCAAGTTGTCTGGGTACCTGCCTTGAAAGTAGAAAGTCAAAGGTTTTCCATCATGATAGCAATCCACATTCCTAAATAAGTATGTGAAAGGTGAATCAAATTAAAACTTTGGATTCAGACTTTGACGTTTGGTTGCTCTGGGACAAGGGGAGGTTGCAAAACTTGTGCATATTTGCAGTGGGCTTTTCAGGGATGTGTGTAATTGAGAGGAAGAGAACAAATGTGTATCCGGATTGTCCAGGTTTAGGCTTCTCTTGGCTCCAGCTCTCCAGCTCTTTTCAGCACTCCAAAGCATGAGGGCCTCTGCTCTGCTCTTGTCCCCGAGGAGCAAATGTCTACAACAAACCAGGTAGGGATGAACTGGGTATGTGAAGGAAATGCTCTGTAATGTGTGGATGTCCAGAGGCTGCTTGCTTTCTGGGGTCATCTAAGCATTTACAGACTTTATTTTATTTATATCTTCAGTGAAGAACTGATTTACTGGTAGTCTCTGTTTTTCATTGACAGCTTTTGGCAAAAATATTGGTTATGGTTAAATTCCAGGAGTATGAAAGGAAAATACTTTAACTATTTCATTTAAAGAAGAAAAAGAAAAAAAAAAAAAGAAAAAAAAACCTTGCTCATACACTGTTAAACAATATATTGTGGATTCACCGTAAAGGTACCCAGGAGGCTATGGGATTATTGATGTCTGTGCTTTCCATTCCTGGTCAAATCCACTGGCGACAATATGTTTTTTTGGTCAGAATGACAAGTGATAAAGGAGTTATGCTGTTAAACACAAGTGTTTAAGTGTGTCTTTGCAATAGAGCTTTTATTTTTCAATTATATTTACATGGATAGCAGAAGTTTATGACCTGGGTGATACGGAGTTTCTGTTTCTGAGCTGTAATTCCCTTTTATTTATCTTTATTATTGAAAGCAGCAAAATTGTGCTTTATGCTAATGTAACACAGTGGGAATAAACACTCTCTGTGCTGGCAGGAGCAGGTTTTCTTGCTGTCTTCCAGCACTATGCACTATCAGACCTCACTGCGTTACTACAGACATACTGCAGACTACAGACATTGAGTCAATGTCATCAAATGTAGTGATTCAAGAAGGAAAGAAGATGAGTAATGCAGTAAAGTCAGTGAAATTACTTGCTTGAATAGGGAGGCAAAATGTTTGGGGGGCAGATTTTGTAATCTCTGATTTGTATTGCTGTGTAGTAGAAGTTGCAAGTGTCAGTGTCGATTTGTCTAAGGTAACTTAGTGTTTGCTCCCACTGTAGCAGGGTTTCTGTTCAGAGCTGGGTCAGTTGAGGCTCAGAAAAAGAGACTCTGTATTGCCCAATTCCAAAAGCAACTTAAATGATGGTGTAGTATTTACACTTACTAGGTTTTACAGATGATCAGAGCATACAGTGAATACAAGAACGTTCAGAAAAAAAGAAAAACAAAAGTGTCACTGAAGTGACCGAGATAAGTTGTGTTTACAGAACCGTTTGGCCTGTCGTGTCTAACATACTGTCTTTAGAGCAGTGCCTTGGCAATTACCACTGAAGTCCTAGTCCAAGACCATTAAACTGCTTAGTCTAGCTCTTTGCCATCCTGCCAAGATGGGCATGACCTTGCCAACATCTCTAGTGTCACCAGGTACGTGTGTGAAGGTTTGGGGCTATATGGGCGTTTTAATGGTCTTGACAGGTCAGGATTTAAAAAATGGAGATTAAGTTGATTCTTCTTGATTGTACTGCTGGGAAATTATAATCTTCCTCTCTAGAAAAGATGTGTGTTACTAAACTATATTCCCTTGTATTAGATTATCAGAAGGCTTTGATATGGAGTAATGAAATGAATGTATTTTTCAATTATGTTGCAGTTTAACTCGTTCTGTCAAAGCATGCTGCTTTCACAACTTTAGTTTGTACAAACCTATTGCTAAAATGGTTCTTTTGTATTCAAGGTTGTGTATTTTTGACATTTCTTGTTACTCATGTAAAAATATGTATATAGAGAAGAAAATTGTTTTGCCTCTTATTGCCTTCTGTTGATTATTTTTTCGTTTATTATGTCTGATGGCTGTTATATTTTCTCTTATTTGGGCATATGCATAAATAACTGCCAGACTTCAGTAGTCTTTCTGTAATCATTTGAGATTTTAAATTCTCAAGTCATTCATTATTGCCCTCCTTGAAAGATATTCTGATTTATTTTTATGTGAAAAATAAAAATTCAGAGCACAAGTTCATTGTAGTTGAAATAGTGAAGAATTTCTTAAGTCCAGTTTTCTAGGAGCCACTACTTTGCCATTATGAGCTGGTTTGATCCTTTTTGGGGGATGTAGTCATGTCAGATTTGCAGAAATCTTGAATTACTATTTTAAAACAAGATGTGAAGTAGAACTTTTTTTTTTCCTGTACATATTAGCCCTGTGAAAATATTAGGACACAAAGGAAAAAACAACAATAAACATTCTCAAAAAAAGTGACAATAGTCTGTTGCATCGCTATGCCTATGTATATTCACAACGTAAGCAAAAGACCTCATGAATTTAATGCCCAACTTTTAAATATTTAGTCAAATGACAAGGACTGATATGAGCTGACTTCTCTGAATTCTAGATGGTTCTTGCTTAAGTCAAAATGTTTTTGTGCAGTGAATTTACAAAATGCTCTTTTACCAGAAATAGCGTAGGGATATGTCATCATGTCTAAAATAAGTAATATAGAGAAAAGAGAGAAAGGCCTAAAGCAAAAAAATCTTCCTAAAAATACCATCTTAAGTAGGTGTGCTACCTTTTACCTAGGACTGAGTAATTAAAATAAGATTATTGAGCAATAAGTAAACCCGGCAGTGATACTGCATGGTATGATTCATTTCAGCACAGACGTTGACCTTTATGATTCAAGCACTGCATCTCTGTAGGTGATGAGCTATTGCCCAGGTTAGAAAAACTAAAAATGATCAGCACCTAGGCTGGCGTTTTGCTAATCCTGTAGCAGAAATGCTGCTAGAATATTTTTGTTAAGTTATAAGGAGTCAAGGCATGTTCCTGAATAGTTGCTGACCGGGAATGTGTATTTACAGTTGCTAGGGAATAGCCTTGCGCAGCCAGGATAATCCAATTTAAGCAGCACACCTAATTTTGGAACTGCTTCCCTCTATTTCTGAAAACAAGCCCACCTTCCTGTCCTTTTCCCCTCTGTGTCTCCTGGGCTGCTGCATTTGGTGTGCCGTGCCAAGGGTAGGTGCAGTGACAGCCGGAGATGCTGGTGCTGCTTCTGTGGAAGGAAGAGGAGTTGGGGCAGCAAGTCCTGCTCTCTCCCAGCCTAGGTGCAGGTTGAAGCAATGTGAAGGGCTGCGAGGAAGTTTTACCACCTTGATTGGGGTTGTCAAGATCAAGCAGTTCAAGCTGTTCCAGGTGCTTGCACGTTCTGTGCCCCTAGTGTTTGGGCAGCTCCCTGTTTCTTTTACTCCCCGAGTGTTACAGATTTTACGTGTCTTCTTCTGTGTCTTTTGCAGCCGAGTCCATAGCTCCTTCACTACTGAACATGAACCCCACAGTTTTGTCTCTTTTCACAAGTACTCTGGGCACAGAAGCTGCTGGTCAGCCTCCAACAGACCTACAGCTCCTACTGCTTGCTCTCAAAAGAAAATGCCATTAACAGAGTCAGCTCTGATGTGAGGGGCAGAAGAGCCATAAGTCAGCGACTGCGCTGTGGTGGAGGAACGTGTGAGTAAAACTGAAGTTATGGATACTTTACGCACACAATACTAGGGCTGTGTTGTTTAATTCTACTTTGTTGGGCAACAGCGAGTGCAGCTTGATATCAAATCACTAATATCTTCAGAAATGGAAAATACCACATAAATATCAGAGTGGAACTTGTTCCTGTTTTAGTTGCGAGCGTCTAGCTAACCTGCTTGCCTGGTGTGCGGGTGCAGACCAGCTATAATGAGACACACTCCTCGCTTAATTGGTGCTCTGCCTTAAATAGGTCACTGCAGTGCAAACCTCTGTAGTTGACCTGGAATAAAATTAAGCCTATTCACCAACACGAATAGAAATTCCACAAACACTTAGATTCAAATGTGGATTTAGTCAAATAAATCGCAGTAATTCCTCCAAGAGTGAACTAATCTGGTCTCCAAAGGTCTTGTAATAGCTGTGTGTAAGCACAGTAAATACTGCAGTATTTCCTTCTTTCTTAAGATGTCTGAGCTCTGTCTCAAAGGCATGGGAGATTTTAGTAGCTGAGATTAGTGACAAAAAAGACAGTATGACAAGAAGGGGCCACTACAACTTGCTGACAGGAAAAGCAAGCGTAAGGATGGGTTATAAGGATTACATAAGGATGTAATTTAAGTCCTGCTTTTTTTTTTTTTTTTTTCTAGGATGTAAATGCTGTCTTACTCTGGAAGTCCTCTTGAAGAAGGTTGAATTGCTCTCTCTTCCACCATTTCTTGCTTCTTTATTGATACTTTTAGCTATGAGACTAGTCATCTAGCATTTGGTTCCCTGGACTTGATTTTCCTTCCCATCCTTCCTTCCTGAAGGAGACTTGAACCATGTATCAGGTTGTATTCTGTAGTATTTTATTCTGGAGAAGATGTGAGGTGCCCTCAGTCCCTCCTGAGGACTCCTTCCTATTGAATAGCTTAGCATTGCCTGGACTAGAGAGAATAAGATGGTTTCTTTTCAAGAAAGTGGAAGGCTGTGCTGCAGTCACGGTTTGATACCTGGGAGTGTAGAATTCCACTTCCCTGTCTTCAGGAAGTGATGGGAACTGTGTTTGCCCCCATTGTCAGCACATCCAGTAGCTGCCCAGTCTAGGTTTCAGTCTCCTCCAGCGAGTGTTTAGTTATGTTATTCAACATGGAGTAGCTTTTACAGGACCGAATGAGAATGCCACCTCCTCTAGCCTCAGGCTAGGTCACAGTCTGCTGGCTAAAGCATTCAGGAGAGATGGAAGCTGTAGTTTAAAATGATCTTGGATCCTGGTAGAAACTGGGATCTTGTCTTGCTCCTTAGCAATCTAACCACAGAATTAGTAGGTAAGGGAGTAGGATACCAAGAATCCAAATTTAGCTTATGTTTCTGGCAGTTTCTTCTCTCAGATGAGCTTTGAAAATAGACTTCCTCATGCAATGCAGATAACGTTTTATTCTGCAAATCCTACTTTGAGATGGACACTATTCACCACTCTGTTAGTCCTCAACCACTTCTAGGCATGTGCAGAAGCAGACTTAAAAGATGGGATTCATCTGCTTTAATTTAGCTATCTGTAGTGTATACAGCTCCTTCTGATCTCATGCCTGAGGCTCCTTTGCAGTCAGTGGAAATGACTGAGTGTTTTTTAGGTATGATTTATATGAGCTATTTTGGAAGTTTACCTTAGGGTAAAAGAAATTGAGCTGTGGCTCGCTGCACTGTTATAAAGTAAAGGTTATAAAGGGAACCTGGAGTGATGAGAGCTGAGATATGCATGCACAGTTGGTCAGATTAATCTCACCCTGAAGTGCTTAAGGAATTTTAATGTGGGAACCTGAAGGCACCTATGAACTTTAGGGTGAAATGCAGATTAGTGGGACTTTAAGGTTTTACCTTTTGACTTTGGAGTACTGATGTGCCTGAATCACCCTGTAGATCCACCTCTAGTCTTTTCTTGATTTCTGTTGATCGCTGTGTTGACAAAAGACTGTAGAGAATATGAAGGTAAGCTGAATTTTAGATTTTAACTTCCATTAGTGCTTTGTTGTAGACAAGAGATACGGGATACCTGTGCTTTCTGCTATGGTTACCACAGAAGTCAACTGGCCTTTACTTCAATGTAATCTGAAAAGGTTTGATTCTGAGTGAGACCATTTGCACAGAAATTGCCCATTCTTTAATTAGAATGCATTACATTCACATCTTTAATTGCCTGATCTTAATTTCTCTTGTTCCAGTGTAGACAAAGCCTGATGAAGTTACCTCTAAAATTACCTAGCCTTCTAGTGTACTTTTTAGTTTTGGTAATTATACTATTTCTCTTATTTCAAACCCAGATGTCATCATGCCATGGACTGAGCTCCTCTCCTTTCCATTTTGTTAGACCAGGTGGAGGAAGCAATGCAAGATTTATAAGGCTAAGTGGAAAGAAGCAAAGGAGCTGAGGGACTCACCTGAAGGAGTCTGATTTTTCAGCCTGATGATCTGGGCATATTAGAAGCTTGGGCAGTCTTAACTGCCTGGCTGATTTCTGCCTTCATTCAAGGGTGCCCGAACGTGAAACACTTAAGCAGCCCAGGGCCCAGAAGTGAGACCTCAAGCTTCAATGTCCTAATTTCTAAGCTCCAGAATCTCACTCATTCCTGTTTTCTGACCCCAGGGGAGGGTCACTGTTTCTTGTGTTGTGCTGCATCTGAAGTTGGTTGGTTCTTCCACTTAAGGAGTGTCAAAGGCAATCAGACCTTACTTTGGCTCTTCAAAACAGCATGCATTAACTATTAATCTTTTCTGTGTAATCATGGTTTAAAAGAGATGAGTTATTTTCAGGTAGATACCTGAAAATTATAGATATTCATAAATTTCAGGTAGATACCTGAAAAGGACAACCTATTGTTGTCCAGGAAGAATCTGAAATTTTAAATCTCAGACGAGTAAAGGCCTCCTGTGTGCAATAGGGGGTCAGATCTCTGAACTTCAGCAAGAAGGGTGGCAATTTGGACAACCTTCTGCAAAACGTATCTGACAGTTCTACATGGCTTTTTTAGCTATCACATGGATGAACCAAAATAGCCTTTAGATGTAGCTGACCTTCTTTGCTCAGTGCAGAGAATGTGGGTGCGAATCTCTGACCCTTTGAATGAGAGTCTACAGATGACTCATAAACTGAAGTGGTTTTGGTGGTTATCTGGATCTTAAAACCCCCTTTTTTAACTCATGACAACAATTCTTTTAACTAAAGAAGGTCAATAGAGAAAAAGAAAATTAAAAAAGCGTTTTAAATTTGAGATTGATTTTTTAAGAGATGCTTTTGCAAAGATAATAATTAATCCCTGTTACCAGTATTATATTGGAGATCAGACTAAATGATTGCAATAATTTATTCTGGCCTTACTCTAAATGAGAGGTCAATTTCACTTACATAAAACTTGTCTTTAATAGTACCATTGTCAAGGTGAGCCTGAATGTTGGTAGAAAGAATTTCAATATAATTTAGGGGTACAAAGAAATATCCCTTTCAAGAGCATTACTAACCTTTTAAAATTGAACTTAGGCCAGTGCTGGTGGTAGTGGATTCTGGAAGACTGGCTTGTCCAATCAACTTTCTCAGAGGAATTCATTATCTTAAAACCTGTGACTAATGAAAGATGTTTTGTTCTTTTGAAGTTCAAGCTGATTTCCATGAAGGTTACTATTACTAAGCAACAGAATCTACAGAGTGCCTCTTGAGGGGCTGAAGCTATAGTGTCTATACAAGTAAAACAAAACAGAGCGAAAAAAAAAATGATGAAATACTATCCCAGATAGAGTGGCCATGATGAGTACCACCCACAGGGCATGTTTTCAGTAGCCTTTTTCTTAAAAGCTGTTGTTTGGCTAATGAAAAAAATGGCAAAGGAGTTAAAGATCTGCAAAAACCCTCCACTCTGAACACAAGGCAAGACTTAACCTCTCCTTAAATGTACATATATGACATTATGATCATTCAAAAGAAAAAAAAAAGTACAAAAATTGATCCAGCATAATCACTTCTTCTGAGGAAAGCAATCAAAAATATTGTATGTTAGTCATTAAATGAAGAATGCTTGTTGTATTTTTGAGGATAGAGTGAAATGAAGCACAGGACTACTTTCTTATGTCACAAAGGACTACTTTCTTATGTCACAAAACTATTACAATATTAGTTCTATTTTATATAACTATGTCAGAGGAGAAAATTTTATGCACAGCTTGTTTGGTTAAAAATGGATATTTACGTTTTTTAGGATAAAGAAAATTCTATCTGTATTTTTACTTTTATCTTATCCTATGATTTTACTAAACACAGGATGCAAATAATAAATAAGGAGGGAAAAATAAAGAAAAACAATTACTTTTAATGATCTTTGCTATGCTTGACTAAATTGTTTTGGTCTTTCCCCTTTCCTTTTTTTGTGTTCAAACTGAGTAAGTATTCAAGAGATCCACTTTTCTGTCATAAATCTTACATGAAAATAATTTCCATTTTTGTTCAATACTTTCCATAAACTCCATTAATGTAGTAAAAATACCAGTGTCATATGATTTAGCTCACTAATCTTGGTGTGTGTAAGGTAGGTGTAGTCTGGAAATAAGGAAAATGTTCTAAATATGTGAAGTTGGAAGGCACCTTAGAGATCATCTAGTCCAACTCCCCTGGTCCAGGAGGGACACTTAGAGCACTACTGATGGAGTAATTCTTATTATTCTCAAGCACAATTTGGCATCTTCAGGTGATATTTCTGAAATAAATCTGAGCGGGCAGAAGTCCACAATAGAGTGACAGACTGAAGATGGAAACATCCAAAGAAAAATCTGAGTTGCAAAGTTAGGATTGTGGATAGGCAACTCATGTTGGGTTGAGCTAGATGGAAACTGCTGAGAAGTAGAGCTTGTCAAAACATGGATTTTCTTTCTGTGGGAAATGCCAACATTTTGAAGATGTGTTAATTATTATTCAGAAGATGGAGTTTCAAGATTCCCTCAGAAGGCAGAGGCTGTTCCTTTAGAAAAGCAGG
>JAVCKT010025834.1:0-17627 GCA_032273925.1 Rhynchotus rufescens
GTGTGATGTGCCTGTAATCACAGGGGGGCTCTCCTATTGAGCAGTCCAGCCCCGGCACAGATGAGCTTCCAATTTGCCTGGTGTTTTGTTATTTATACAGCATTACAAAAAGAAAACCCGCCCTACAAAAGCCAGGCTGCTATCTGGAGGGAAGGATGCTTCACCAGGAGTTCTGCAGCACATCTTTTCAATTACTGTGAAGATGTTTTTCTTTTTTGGTTAAAAAGATTCATGAGCCATCACCCTTTACCAAAGCCAAGCCACTTTGTATTTCTGCAGGCTGTATTTATGCACCAAAGCCATGTACTAGGGGGCAAAAAGGAGACCAAGAACACAAACAAAACTCATGGCCTTTCTCAACCATCCCAATAGTTTCAGAAGACTGATATAATGAAATACATCTACACCAGCTATTCCACTTACAATTCTCAACAGCTTAAGTTGCCAATTTTTCACTGAAACAACTCTGAAAAGATATGTTTTTAAGTACTGAAAAGCCACATTCACAAGTGGCTACATTTAAGTTATTTACAGAAGTCGTATGTCTGCCATTTACCAAGTATGAGAAGGTCAATAAACACCATGGTTCTTTCTTAATTTTCTCCTGCAAAGTTTCAGCAGGATGGAAGAGAATAAGGAGCATTAAGAAGGGATACTGCAAGTGTCCATGTAGTTTTGCAGTAGCATTTGCATTAATTTTGTTTTTTAATTAAGAAGCTACCCACCAACTTCAGGAAACACTCAAGGAAACAGACAGAAGTGGTCTCACAGTATAATGTGGCTACATCAAAGACTTGCAAAATCTGTGAAGAAATCTCAGATTTAGGTATAAAATTAGCTATGACTTTCTCCAGGAAACATGCTATGTACGTCGTAAGCTCTTTATCTATACTGAATAGAAAAAGAGAGAGCTCTAAATGTGCTCTAAATACTGAGGCTCATTTCGCATCCAGCGTATCTGTGCTTGACTTCAGAGATGACTGCAGTTTGCAGGAAACATGATCAGCTGTTCCTACACAGCAACTAAGAATCCATTCTGGATCTACTTACAGGAGCTTTCTTGTCAATAGGCTTTATGACAAACTTCTTGTCATTGAAAGAGATGTTCCTGATTTCACTCCAAGGGAAACCAATCTTTGGTGTCAACCTGGAAGGAAACAAAGTATTTTTATGCATTGCTACAATTATTCCACCTTGCTTCCAAAACACAAAGATCCTAGCTCTTTCCTTGCATGTAAACTGCCCTTCCAGCCCATCCCACCAGTCTCAACTTCACACGCTGGTCTTATGACGACCTCTGCCACACGTTCCCCTTCCATGGGAAAGGACCCCTGCAACAAAGGCAAGGTTCAGGCTCTGAGCTCTTCCTCACTGCTTCAGAGTTCAGGCTGCGGGTTTGTTCAAAAATAAGCCTCACTAATCATTCAAGTGCTTCTTTTCTTTTTTAATATCTTCAGATTCAAGCATATCATAGAATCATAGAATGCCCAAGGTTGGAAGGGACCTCAGAGGTCATCTAGTCCAACCCCCCTGTATATATAAAAAGCACCAAGTTATTCATCAGATGTTTCCCAGCTATTTCACTATTTCACCTTTCAGGTATCTGCCCAGTTCTGCAACAAATTGAAGGGCTTGTAGAATTTGACTGTAACATTTTTTTTTTAACCTACCCCACTTCCAATATTTCATTTTATGTTTAACCTCACATTATTTTTCTCTTATCAAGGGAGGTGCTAGCAGAGGTGCTCTAGAGATAGCATCTAACAATTAAGAATTATGTCTTTAATATATAAGAATAAGCTATCTTGTTAGAGCAAAGCAATAAGGTAAAAATGGAGGTATCAGCATTCTGCATCTAGCATAAGAAAAAGTCTGACCCCATCAATAATTTCCCCGACACACTCAGAATACTGGCAACTACTCCTGGCAAACAGCTTGAAGATGCAAGTATTTAACGCTTAGCACTTCAAGAAGTATATATGAGAGTGAATCACTAGAACTCTTTAACAATAATTTCTACAGAGCTCAATAGTTAAGGAATAAAGCCTGAAATTTTGGAGGAATTTGCCAAATCTTCAAAGACAAGAAGCTATTGTCTATCATGATTTTGTTGGGCCCAAACATTAAACAAACAAACAAACAAACAAGAAAAACACTTCAGGAATAGAACATCTCCTCCTCAAAATTTACTACTCCCTAACCTGTAACTCAGCTTCATGATTGTGCAACAGCGTGTGGAATATTAAGAATGTAATACAATAATAACGTAAGAATGTAAAGAAGAAAATGGCTTGATTAAACTAAGATTAAGTAATTGTGCCAGTGTCCTCTTGCTCATTTAAGAGCTTCAACCCACATAATACAGTGGGAGACAACCAACACCTCATGACCACCATGAGATTCACATTTCTACTGCAGATTAAATCTGAATATCAGATTACTGATATTCACCCACGTACAGAGGCTCGCTCACCTATAGCATAGTCTCACTTTCCTCAGTTTTCAGCAACGAAATATTTGCTTTCTCACCAGCCCCTAGGTTTTGCTCATACAAACCACAGGTGGGGTATATATCACTGTTTTGCTAGTCCCCACATCTGCCCCAAAGACCTAATTGCACAGCAGCAAGGGGGATAGTAGAAACATGTAGTTTATTCCAGTGCTATATTCAGTTTGCAAACACTCTATATAGTTCTTTAGAGTCAAGGGCTATATTCTGCCTTCATTTTGCAGCTTGAAAAACCTGTTTGTGTGACCTTGGTTACATAGCAAGACTAGTCATTCAGGACTGAGGTATTACATGAGCGAAACTACCTTTCTTTCAAGTGACACTCCTTGTTTTCTCGGTGACAGCACATATTAACATTGCAGAAGGAAAAAAAAGAAAACAAAAAACCCACACATTTCTCTCTACCATCTCAAAAAAAGCTCCAGAGTTACAGTTGATATTTGAGTTGCATTGGAGTGTTTCTGCATGCAAAGACAGAGGGGATTTCCCCCATTTTGTGTTACAAAGATTCTGTTACAAATTCAGAAAAGGACTAAGAAAGAAAGAAAGAAAGAAAGAAAGAAAGAAAGAAAGAAAGAAGTCCTGACAACAACTCTTCATTTGAAAACATCTGTTTTAACTCCCTTTCTCATTGTGGAGTATAACAAGTGACTTCCCAGTTTAGACACAACTGCTCACAACATCTTTTTATGTGTACTCAATGGATATAGTCTATGATTTCCAAACTCTTTCTCCACCATTCAATTAATAATGGCTCTGCCCTTGCCAGAAAGGGCTGATTAAAGCCATGTACACCTCAGCAAGGACCTCATTTAATGCATTCATCCATGATAACTACATGGGTTAGCTCCTCCCTGGATTCTGGGCGTTATCTGGCTTTGGTTTCATGTCCACCCCATAACCTGTCTTTTTGAGAACATGCCGCAGGACAAACAGCTATCATTAACCTCAGTACAGGAAAAGTCCTAAATGTCCACACACACCCTGCAGATGGGTTAATCTAAGTTCTCACAAGGTATTCAGTGCTGGCATGGCTGGCAACTTGTCTCTAGGAAAAGGTTGGGACTGTCCTTACCACAGGGTTCAGCTCTACAGCTGTGCATGTTTTATTCACCAGACTGCATTTTACAACAGACATCTTTTATTTTACGTGGGAGACAGCATTAGCAAGTCAGACTATAAAGCCCAGAAAAGTCATGAAAGGATTAGCTTTATGCATAAACAGATGGAAAGCTTGATTCTGACCATAGCTTCACCTCCTGTTCATCCCAAATTGGACATCAAGAAAGTTCTGAACTTTGATCTTGTAAGAGAGAAACACTTGGCTCCCACAGCAACCCTCACTCTGGTTGATGAGAGGTGGAAACAAAAGCCTTACTTATCATCCTTTTCGTAGATGTTGAGCCCCAGGGCATCAACTCCCAGCCAGAGGTCAGTTCCTTTCTTATTCTTGATTTCAAAATAGTTAATTCCATACATCTCCAGGTCTTGGGCAATCTTTAGATATTCCAGCATGGCATTCTCTCTGGTTAAAGCAGAAAGAAGAACAGAGATTAGCTTCTCATTTACCTGACTACTACAGAAAGCATGAATTCCTCAGAAGAGACAATTTCTCCTAAACTCCTAAGGGAATTAAAACTGAACATTCAGCATTTCAGATTTGCTGTAAGTTATCATGTTACAACCCTGAGCACACATACATGTACTTCAGTCCCATCTACCAAGCCCTAATATTTCCTGAAAAAAAAAAAAAAAAAGGTAATGATAACACTCAGTTCTTCCAGAGTTCATCCTCACCCTAAGGCTCTGTCAACAGAAAAGATACATTACCTAAACTTTCCCCACTGCAGATGCTTCAACGAATCTAAGGTTCATTAATTTTATCCCCTGAAAGGCACCACTGATATGCCTAGGTATCTAGGTGAGGAATTTATAGGAAGCCAACTAAGGGACTGTTCTCAAGGAGCAGTGTACAAGTTCTGATGAGTTTTACCATTCAAATCAATGCTGGGCTAAACAATGCACACTAAGAGATCCCCTACACAGGTCACTCATGGATTCTATTCTGAAAACATATCGTAAAACCACAAACTTAAGGCTATTTAACAAGGATTAAAGTGATTGGTCTGCAGACCAATAAAAAGCACTCACTTAAGCATGCCGCTGTGTTCAGCATGCCAAACCTGGATCCGCTCTTCCCACTGCTCTCTGGAGAGTTTGTGCTGGTCCATCACCCTGATGCAGGAAAAGAGAATGTAGCAAGATTAGACATCTTGTTTGGCTATATATAATGATGGTAATCTTTGTTACTACTCTAGTGAAAAATTAATTCTCTTAATTCTCACTAAGAAGTCTTCCTGAAGCCAAAAGGAAGATCCTGCTCAGCACAGAGCCATCAGCATGAACAAAAAATGCCTTCTTATCTTGTTAAGTGTCTTCCTGGTTCCTGATCAAGGGTAGGAAAGGAACAAGCAGAACACTGCAAAAGAATCACAGCTATGCTACAGGCACCAGGGGGTTAAGGCAGAGCACAAGTCGGTGTCATTCCTGGAATTAGACACCCTGCTGGGAGTGCAATCAGGAAGCGTAACCACAAGCCAGTTTCCTCCTAATGAGCACTTAGCCTGGGTGAAGATGGGCTGCAGAGTCCCAAGTTATCCTTTCCAGATACGGAATTTCTAGGATTGCATATTATGATTAAGGAGAAGCTTTTCCTGGGATGACACAGTCTTGACAATGGCTTGCTCCTTAAAAAGGAGACGTTCATGCTGCCTGTCAACAGCAAGGTAGCACCATTTAAGAAAGAAAAGTTGAGCTCCAAGTACACTTCCTCTCTGTAACCTGCTCAAAGATGGCATAAGTGTAGTGTAATACAATACACAGAAATGAAGAAAGGACACACATACACACTGTTCAAATTAAAAATACATATTCAAAGAAAATTTGCATTGAACTGGAATACAAATTTTAGGAAAAGAAAATATCTTTCACCTTTGGGGGATCAGACGCTCTGAACTAAGGTATCCAGGCTTATGCACATCTTTGCTGTAGTCTCCAAACTTGGCCTGCACAGCATAGGAGCCAAGGAGAACTGCTGTTTCAGGGGGGCAGTAGATCTCATCACTGAGGATCCCTTCCTTCACCTGCAGGAAGAAGAGCTTCTGCGTGATGTCCTGAATGAGCTCTTCAGCCACATCTTCTGGGAAGAACTTGGCTCGGAATCTGAACTGCAGGGGGTTCTCCTTTCTGATTTCCTGAGCAGAAACCTGAGGACAGAGGGAACACAACAAATGAGCAGGGCTGCAAACAAGACAGTAAGGAGCTTTTACACACAAAAAAAGAGACTTAGGGCTTTTTTCTTAAGGAGCACCAGCTTTCAGAAATAAATTTCTGTAGCAGTTTGGTATCCACGCCCTACACAGATCTCTCTAACAGAAGAGATCTGTGTAAACAGAAACCCTTTCACCAGCATCTACCCACACAAAACCCCCTGCAGAGTTTGACCTGAACACAATTGAGTGCTGTAACATACAGCTGCTTGGGAAGTCACTCTCTAGAAGATAGAGGCAGCAACACTCCCTACCATCCCTTTTCTTTAAATAACAGAGACAAACAGGTGCTGTTTCAGAAGGAAGCAACCGCCTCTGCCCAGCTTAGCTCCTGCTGGCCGTGCCAGCTGGCACCAGACGAGGAGGGTGCATTAGACTTTGTGTCTTTGGGAGGAAAAAAATTCCAAGGCTAAAGCCAATAAACCACCTGCCAGTTCATACTGAGCAAGTGACTGACAGCTAATTACTAGCATTCCTTAATTCCAGCTGCTCACTGGTATGAAAACACAGGGGAGACTTATTGTGTTTTACAACTAAGCTATTCAAATTCTGCTTGCACAGCCAGCTTTGGTGACCCAAGACCATTACCTTGCTGTATCAGATAACGAACTCACCTGGTATTATATGCGTTTGACACAGACCCCTTGCACTCCACTGAGATGATACCTTGGCTGCCTCTCTCAAGAGGAGGAGGTTGACGCTTTTGAGCGGACTGCAACTCCATGAGCAGGGGCACATGAGGAACACCTGAGCTCTGTTACACCTACCCAGGCTAGAAGCAAACTGCTCTTTCTGATCAGTGCAGCAACTGATACTGCATAACCAGAGATTAAAAATGTTCATTAAAAATGGCCAAGATGTTCTCCAGCCACAGCAATTATGGCCACTTCTACCCAGCAAGGCGCAACATTGAAGTGCTGACAAGTGCAGTAGGGCTTTTTACAGTTCGTGAAGAGAAAATAAAAAAATGCAAGCCCACACTAGGCCAGAGCTCGCCTAAGCAATTCCCACAGAGGTCACAAAGTTCTCTCTAAAAATAATCTACAAGTTATGAGAGCTAAGGAACAATCAACAACAGGTACTGAGATTATAAAGTCACAGCCAATAACACAAATTCATGTAAGCTTTAACCTTTAGCAGCAACTAGCCCAAACGCTGTTACCTTTTTATCTAGCTTCAGCCAAGTCTGGAATCCTTTGTTGTCCACATACTGAAGACCAAAGTACCACACTTCGCGCAATCCTATTGTTTTAACCACCTGCAACAGAAAGGTCAAAAAAAAGTTATTCTTTTTAACTCTCCACCAGAGCCACATCACCTGCAGGTGCGGGCAGCAGCCCACACCTGTCAGTCTTGCATCTCTGAGTTTGACATTGAAAACTAAGATGAACAGCTGCCTTAGTAGATGACAGCTTTGGTTCAGGCTAAGCTCCTGAAAGGAGACTCTGAGGACATGGTAAAGTGGGAGACAGGGTGAGTGATGGGTCACCAGTCGCTAGCCTGGTGCACTGGCAGCAGGTGTGTTTCTGCTCGCTGTGTGCACCTGCACCGAAATCCCTCACTGGGGAGCAGGAGCTCACTCCTGCCAAAGGCAGGACGCAGCCTGCAGCTGGCAGGGGCTACAGCTGCCTGGCAGTCCTGGGTGCTCAGAGGAGTCTACTTGCCAGCCATGGAAACGCATTCGGCAGCAGAAAGCAACCAGGGATCCTGCACACAGCTGCTACGAGAAGCTCTCAGTACAGCTTTTGTAAATTAAAACAAGCTGCAAGTAATCCCAAGTCAGCAGTGATGTAAAATAACTATCTTCAGAGCCCAACACTAGGAAAAAATTCCCTTTATACACTGTAAAGACCAACCAAACTAAAGATCCAGCCAGATTCTCATTGCCAGGGTGGCAGCGAGGGGCAGTGCTTGGACATGTTCCTTATCCGCAGAGCAGGAGGCGGCCTAAGAAGTTCCTGACCCCTTCCTGCTCCCGCCCACTGACTCCTATTGCTCAGTAGTGGCAGCCAGCTCATCTGCCTGTGAGCCTGTGCACTAGACAAAGCCACTGGATGAATAAGGTCTCTGAAGATCCACTACAAATGCACCCACATCATTCCCTTGGCATTATTTTCAGAATAGTCCCTCGAACAGCTCTGTCTGCAGTCATGGGGAGCTGAACTGCGGAGGCGACAAGAGCGTTTGCAGCTAGAGCAGGTTTGACAGATGTGAGGCTGTAGTCACTGTGCGGGGCTGCGTGTACTTTAAGGAGCCTCAGGTCTCAAGCAAGGACCTGTTTCACCCTTCCTGTTTACAGCACCGCTGATGACAGAGATCAGCCAATCCATGCTAGCTGCACCTTCGGAACAGTGGCTTCCAAAGCCTATGCATCCAGAGTAGCCTTTGCTTTAACTCCCCTTAAATCTTCTGACTGATGAGCTAGAAACACCCAAGAATTTTCCTGTGAGAAGGGATGGGACGGGAATGAGGAAAAATGCACCATTCTGTTGAGAAATCCAAGAGGTATTGCTCACATGGCACCTTGATTAATAGGCAATTGATAAAGCTTAGTGATGTGAACACACCAAGGGAGTTCCATAGAAATTGGTTGGAAAAATGCCAAGCAAACACTATTTTTAAGGATAAAAAGGTCAGGGTTCCCACATTTGAAGAAGCAGAATAGCTCCCTAACTGAAAACTGTGGGATATATGCAGCAGATTGATTTATATGTTCTACTTCAACAGGGCCATAGGTGGCTAGCTAACATTAAACTTCATGTAAAAACAAACTTAAAAAGCAAACAGCTTTTTAGAAAGTGCCAGCATGTGAAAATACTTCGGCTTTTACTCCACAGGAGTATCACGTTTTCTGACACTTCTAAAATCACATCCAGCTCTCAGAACTGCTTTTTGCTTAATCTAGCAGAAAAGCAGTGGTATTTCAAGAGTGGTACTTCCTATTGCGCAAAAATAGTGTTGCAACGTTGTTAAAATGAAGCATTGAATAAATCAAGCTATTGTTACCAGGTCATTTTCCTTGTTATTTGGAAGTTCAAAAACAAATAAACAAATAATCCTATAAATTAAGACATAGCAAGCTTAAAAGTTTGAGTGCCTCAAGTTCTTCCTGAAGCCTAAAGGGAAGGAAGGAGGAAGTGTTAAGCCAAACTGTACAGTTTAGCCAATTGCGGTCAAGTAATCAGAGCAATATTGTGCATGTTTCCAGTTACCAACTTATATCCTGGGAAATGATTTGTAAGCTTCCTCCATGACAAGACAAGGAAGAACACAGACCAAGACATTTCTTAGGTCAACATGAGGAGAAAGGAAAGCACAAAAGAGCATATCTGTCCATTCCACCACAGGGACAAACACTTCCAAACTGCATAGGACAGGTTACAGCAACAATCTATGGAGTGGGGGAGAAGGCCATGAGGCTCAGTTGGGCTACTTTACAACCTACATACTCTACAGTGGAGTCTAAGTCCTTTGTATGAAGGATTTCAGAGACATCACAGAAGTCAACAGAAGCACTCCTGTGGAACAAGCAAAGATGATTTGTTTTTGCAGGACACCCAAAACTGGTTTAACTCTTCTGAAGCTAGAGCCTAAGCTGTCTTCCTTCCACAGTGCTAAGTCAGTTCATGTTTACAAAAGGGCTTTCAATTCTTTGGCCCTTTTGCGCTTTCTTGGTCACATTAGCTGCTCCCAACTGTAACTGCTTAAAGAAACTGTTCTGCCTGCCCACCCACTTGTGCTGTCAGCACCTGCACCAAGGCATGGGATCCCAGGCCACTGTCAGCAGCACAACATCTCTCTCATCCATCTGAATCTTTTTACTGTTGCCAGGAAGGCACAGAAGTCCCATGGCCAGCCAAGAAAGGGCACTCCATGGAGTTCCCAGGCCCATTACACTGTCCTTGCAACACCTCAGAACAACACAGTGCAACCTCTGCAAAGCTCCCCCTTGAGCAGAGCCCAACTTAATAGCCACAGGTTTCACCCTTCCTTCCCACCTTTTGCAGGGAGTAATGACCCTCCTTAAGTCCTGGATATACCTCACTAGCAAAGCCACCAGCACACAGGGACACTGTCTGAGGAACCTGCTAGCTGGCAGACAGACCAAAAAATCAGCTTGCAGCTTTTAAGAAAAGCCTGTTTCTTTAACGCCCTTTCCCTCCTTCCCTGCCCTGCAAAGTCCAAACTGGGCCTCTCCCCATACCTGTGAAAACCTGTAGCTGCCATGAGCTTTATCTGAGCCTAAACTCCACCCAAGATAAGGCTCCTGGAGGAGGTGCAGGCCCAAGTGGCTGTGGCTGTTCTGACAGCTTCTCTGTCATAAAATTAATCTAAGAAAAGTATATTGATTTTTTATAGAAAGTGCTCTTTGTTCAATTTAGCTGTCTTCACCTGATCTTTTTGCAGGCTCATCTCCCAACAGGCTGGCATAATTCTTAATGCAGTAGCAGGAAGAGCAGCAGTAAGGAGGAGAGGGACTAGGCTGTTCATGTCCTCCACTTGAGCTTCCTTGGGAGTCCCTGTAGGGAGGCTGGCCAGGTCTCTACTTTGTCCAGCCACACAGGAGCTTCTTACCAGGTATGTTGTATAGCTTCTGTATGTATATCACAAATTCTGGCTACATCACTAGGCTGGTTGCCTGGTACTTTGCAAAATTCAAACACCTCTGGCGAGCAGCTACCTCCAATTCTGCTTCTGAATGAATGCAGTGATAACCACCTTCATCAATCACGTTAAGATCTAAATCTAAGGCCCTTTGGAATAAAGGACATATCAACTTGGGAACAAATAAATAAATAAAAGTTAAGCTGAATTTCAAAGCAAGAGGTGCATTTTTGCATGGTAGCTATGTTGTCTAGACATTTTTAAAAACCTTGTAACACTTTATCACACAGCACTGCTAGGAAGAAACCTAGGTACCTAGGAAGGTACCACTGGAACATAACACATCTATAGGGATTTTTGCTTATTTATTTTACTATGAGGAAATGTAGAGACTGTAGTTAGTACCACAGCCATATCATTAGAAGATTGTGGTCTGGGTTGGGGGGAAGTTGGTTAGGCAGGGGAAAAGGTAGGTTTGGAATCTGGTCAAAAAAAAAAAAAAAAAAAAGACAAACACTATAGTCTGAAATGTACTTTAAGCTTAAGCAACAAGAGCCCAAAACAACCCTTTACTGACCTGGTCAAACAGCTGCTTGCCTGTAGTGTTTGGCTGGATGGCAAACTCCAGCTCTGCATCCATAGTAACAACTCGAACATTGATCTAAGGAGAGAAAGAAAAAGCATTGTTTAACAGGAATGGAAAGCTACTTCTCAGTGTTAACACAGCACCTTGTGTACAATAGAGCCGCCGTGCTTTGATGCACTACCTTAACCTTTACAATGCACACACTTAAGCCCCAATTAGATTTTTGTTATCACACTGGTATACTTAATTGGGGCACTGACTTTTCTGGCTTATCCAGATTGCTTTGCAGGTTTTCCTAATCAGTAAAGAATTAGATTGAGTTTCTGGCTAATTGAGAAGACATTTTAGAGTTGATTATTTCTAGGTCTAGAGGCCCCTGAAGAAAGGGTTTCCATGAGGGGGCAGCAAAATTGTCTGCAGGTCATCCTTTGGATTACAATGCGTGCTAATGACTAAATTAAATTTAAGATTTACAGTTTAACCCCCATTTACATGAGAGATGGGATTAATCTGAGGTTTTAAAAGCAAAAGATTGCAGATTATTCTTACCAAGCAATTAGCATTGATCCAATAAACAGTTGTTCTTGCACTCAAAAATCTACTCAGCTTACAAAAGCAGCAGTTATGGGAATAAGTGATAGCAGGGTTCACTAACAGCTACTGCTTTTGAATAAACACCATAATAAGATTTATTGCAATGGCAGAAGCAGACCCAAAGAGAAAGGCAGTACCCAGAAGGGTTAACTGGTGACCAGAAGTGGTTCAGTAGCAGGTAATTGGGAGAGAAAAGCAAGAAGCAGGTGCAAGGAAGGAGCAAATCAAGCCATCTTCTCACTCTTTTTTTTTTTAAAAAAGAAATTCAGCAGTCTTCATTTTAGTGATGAAGGGTTTGGAGAAAGAGAAAGAGTATGCTGGTTTCTAAGAGCTCCCTTCTCCAGCTCAGATCCAAGCATTTGGGATCCAAGAGGAAGCACGGCAGTGCACTGAAGCATTTTCCTCAAGCCTTAAAAAACAGAAAAACAAAGCTTTCCCAAACAGTGTTTTGAAGTGAGCAGAGGAGATAGAGTTTAGAAACCAAAGCCTCCAAGGACACCTGGGACCTGCAGTAGAAATTAATTTTTGTGTTCTCAAAGGGGCTGAATGAGCAGCAGAATAAAGAGGAATTCCCTGTTGTGCAGTCAGACAAGCCACCAGCCATATGACAGGCAGAGAAGAGAGGGCACCTCTAATAATTGCAAATTCAACTGTTTGAAGACTGCCTTGGAAAATTCTGGAGATCTCCTTCCTACACATTGAAGTCTCTTTCCTTTCCTCTTAAAATTTAAGTCTTGAATACAAGAATATTATGTTTTGACAGCATTTCTATACGTATTTCTGCAACCACTCCACCTCAAATTCTGGCCTCAGAGGAGATGGTAGTGCAGGAGGCAATCAGAGCTTACACCACTTAAAGCCCTGGTAGAGACAATCTGAAGGAGCTTTCATGCCCGCTAGGCAAAGAGGCAATTGAGGCTGCATTCGTTTCATACCATATGAAACTCTCCACGGCACCAAGGCAATTAAAGCGAAGCCCAGGATGATAAACAATTCAGGATACTGCTGGGGAGTGACAGGGAACAACTCAGAGTAATTACTATCAGCAACAAAAAGAGCAAGATGGTTAAGATAATTTCTGCTGGTAAAGTCCTGCTTACCCTAGGGAAGGGAAGGCAGGCTACACGTAAAGGTCCCTAGCAAATCCTGGCACTATCCCAGGACTAAAAGAGCAGCCATAACCAGAAAGAAAGCAGCTATTGTTTCAGAACATGGGTAGGAAAAAAAGAATGTGACAGTTACACACAAGAGTTTTTAATGTACGTAATAGGCCATAAATCTTAGATGGTAAAGCCTAACTTCCCATTTGGTAGGCTGACGTGGTAAACTTTCTGATTACGCTTTTATGCCCAAGACTAACATACTTGAAATGAGTAAGAATTAGGGCCTTAAGAGATTTGTTTTTGTGGCACTAAAACATTATTTTTTCTAATACATAGGGCTTGGCATAAAGGTTTTCATCTTCCTCCTATGATGCATAAAATTACTAATAAACTTGACCCGAAATGGAGATAAGCTGCAGAACTTACTCCATGGACCTTTACTGAATATTAATGCCACAACTTCAGACTGCTCAGGTTTGGCTGAAACATTACCTTACCACACTGCCTTTCAAGGAAGCAATGTAGGCAAGGTAGGAATCCAAGAGGACACCACCTTTCAATTGCCCCATCACATAAATGCACTATTCCCTGGCATCCTGGACACCAATCCAAGCTGTACCTGTACAGTGTCCTGACGTCTGTGCTAGAGTTTATGGTTCAGAATGTTTCTAGTTGCTGCCAATATGGTACCTTTGAATTTGACCACCCATTTCCCGACCTTTGATTGTTTCACTGTCAAATATTGTGCACTGATGGGGAAAAGGAGGATTGGGGCAGGAACTCCTGTCCACTCAAGCCCACATACCCAGTAAGCCATATTTGGGCATTTCATGTTCTGAATGGGGGTAATGGGTACAAGTTGAAACCCAGGCAGTTCCATCTCCATGTGAGGAGGAACTTCTTCACTGTGAGGGCGACAGAGCCCTGGCACAGGCTGCCCAGGGAGGTTGTGGAGTCTCCTTCTCTGGAGATCTTCCAAACCCACCTGGATGCCGCCCTGTGCCCCGTGCTCTGGGTGTCCCTGTTGGAGCAGGGGGGTTGGACTAGGTGATCTCTAGGGGCCCCTTCCAACCTCAACCATCCTGGGATCCTGTGAAGTCCTGTTGCCCTCTACTTCACTTGCATCATAATATGGCTCAGTGAAACCATGAAGTTGTGTCATTTTAAAATACTGTGCAATTTATTTCCACCGAATCCATAAGATAAAAGGCTGTAAATACCAACTTACACACAACAGGAGAAACCAGTATTTTATGGCCATGTCCTTATCATTATGGAGCTCTAAATACCTCAGACAATGCTCAGGAATGCCTCCTTCCTCTTCCCAAGGTGGAACAAACACTAGAGTCTCTTAAATAGCAGGCTTGCAAATGCAAATACTAGTGGAAATACCTTTCCAAGCTTTGGCAATTAGCACTGCCATAATGGAGAAACCCAGATAAGCCTGCTTGCCTTCTGCAGTCACTGAGTATCTGTAATCCTAGGTGAGTGGGTAGCACACGTACATAGATCAACCACGTAGCACAGAGGGCACTGGGATTTCCTAAGCACTGCACCTGCTCAGCATCCACTGTGAAGCAGGTTTACACACTCCTCGCAGGACTTCTTGCACGTATCCAGACTATGTGGACAGCACATGGACACAGGGCCTTAACAGCAATGCAGAGCAAGCTGGAAGCAGCCAGAATAGCTTGCACTCTTGCTTCTGCATTCTCACTTCTGCATGGCTGCGCACAGTTCAGCTCTCCCCACACCAGCAGCAACACTACTGCAGCTGTAAGAAATAACAGACAAGCTTTCCCCAGGCTTTACAGTGCACCTGGAAGGGCAAAGTAATCCCATTTCAACCTTAGCAACCAGACCTGTTTATAGACGTGTTTGCTGATTAGGTTTGTGCTAATAGGAAAAGTGATTTCACGTAGCAGCCCTAGCAAGGGCACCAAAACTGCTCTCTGTTCACTTACAATTTATGCATAGTGTTTGTTGGTTCCAGGTCCAGCAGTAAAGAAAGAAAACCACACTGACAGCTCTCTAATGACAGATACTGGACTGCAAGCTGATAGCATAAACATAGTTCCAGCTCATGGAAACTATTTGGGGAAAATTCTCAATTTCCATTAGGGGAAAAGCCTACAGGCTCCAGTCCTCATATTTTCTTCCTGCCATTTCAGGGTCTGAATTTCTCTTCTATAAGAAACTGAAGGCAACACCTTACAGTTCAGAGACTGAAGAGGGAAGAGTATAGTTCTGGGAAAAGAGGTGGCTTAAATGACTCAAGGAAATGGACAGCTCTTAGATCAATTTATTATACTGTCCTTCAGTATTTATAAAACACCAACATGTCAAGACCACAGCACCTACAGCCAGCTCTTTTTCTTCCAACAGGGTAACTTGCATCATGGATGAAGCCTAATCTAGTAATATATTTGATGTGGTCTCATATGACATAGACCAGGCACCTACATCTGAGCCATGTGAAATTACTACACCTGAATAACAAGTTGTGCACCTAAATTCTGCATGGCTTCTGTCAGTCAGGAGACAGTTTCATCAACACCAAGCTAATATCAGTCTTCTCTGGTCCTGCAGGATCGGTAAAGTGAGACTTCTCTCCCAGATGGATTCAGCACCTACATGGTACCTTCAAAGTACCTACAAGACACCTGAAGGACACACGTACTGACCTTTGCTGACCAAGGTCAGGAAGTGGGGTGGGCAGGTGGTGAGAGTAAGAATACATAGCTAAGTATTTCCATGATGTCTGGGAAGACAAAGAACATTTACAACTCTGAACACAGCCTAAAACCAGAAACAAGATGTTTAGGAGGACAGGGCTAGGGTTTAAAGATCTCGATAAGTCAGAGAAATAGTTAGAAGGTTTGCGCTGGAGGAGTGAGAACAGGCCATAGACAAACAAGTGAACAAATTACAGGCTGGCAAACAACGGGCTACAGCAGGTCGGGAGACAAGGATGTGGTCTGTTGTAATCCCTGGACAAACATCACATTTCCCAGCGTGATGCTATTACATAGAAGGAAACATTGCATTCTTGAGCATATTTGTCACAGGAAGCTTTGGAGAAGGTGGCTATTCTGCTCTGCTTGCCTGACAACTTGCCAACTGGAATGCTGTTACCCAAATTTGGATTTTTTTTGGAAGGGGGCAAAAGTTAATCAAGGGAAGTTAACACTAGATGCAGGTCAGTATTTTTTTTCCTAAACTGTGTGAAACAATGAGGTTTGTTAGCATGTCACTGATTACAGATCCCTTCCAAAAAGGAGTAATCTGAAACATGAAATGTTTACAGCAACTAGAATTATCAACTTGAATCAATGAAGAAGAAAAAAAGAAATCTTATTTTTCAGGCATAACTCCCTGCATACAACCTTAAGACAACATAGCTTGCACCTGCCCCTATCTTGGATTGTTTTTTTTTTAGGCTCTCCATAACACTATCTCTGAGAAGCTAAAACCAGAGGACATTCTTGAGACACTCTGATTCCTGACTCTGAGACTGGGGAACAAGTGTATGAAGGGCAAGAGGCCTTCAGCATGAACCACGCACACCTCCTCTCCTCTCACACCAGAACCCTTCCAGCGCTTCCTGCCCAAGGTCTGGTGCTTCAGAGAGGTGGCACCACAGCAAAATTCCCCTGAGTGCCTCACTGATATGCACTTAACTGACCACACATCTACACAAGCATGTTGTGCGGACTTAAGCAACCTGCTTTCTCAGTATACCGTGCTAAATCAGAGAGACCTGTTTATGAACCAAAGGATGTTTTCAGTTTCAAATAGTCTTTCAGCATTCTCTGCCTCTGACCAGCTCTGTACCATTACCTGTAATATTTCTATGAAGCCATAAAGCCAACCACTGCTCTCCTCAGAGAAGGATCTTTCTCTAAAGTTTCCCCTGCCTCTTTCCCCACAGACTGCATCATTCTGACTCCAGTGACAAAATAGTTTAAAAAATGAAGCAGAATTTCCCTAGGTTTTAACAAGGCATGAAAGCAACATAATCAAACCCTGAAAGGTCCCAATTCTTTTACTTTTAGAGAGCCCAGGCACTTTTCACACAAAATACTTAACCTCACTCTCTCTGAGGCCTGTTGGAATATTTTATTTTCAACACAGGACAGGAATAGACATGAGGTTTTAAGGCATTCTGCTGAAAAGAGATGATTAACACCTGTTCCACGGAAGCCCTGGTGCTGTGTGGTACCTCGCTAGCGCGGCAGGAATATTTGCATACAAGCGGCAGTTATTTCCGTTGGCCACGCCCAGGCGGTTCCCTCGCACTCCTTGCGCACGCAGCAGCCCGCAACATGGCTCAGTAGCCATCCCAGCACAGCCCGCAGGACAATCAGCCCTTTGTATCAAAGGGATAATGCACATGGAGACTGCAGGCCACTGGATCAAGCTCCTTCATACCCAGACTGTTTTGTCATGACAGCTGTTGCATCCCATTAAATACAATGAAGTTGCAAGACTAAGGCTTTCCATATGACGTTTAAAGAAAACTCCCACAACTGATCCACAAACAAGCTTTGTTTCAAGAAGTCATTCAGTGTCATGAAGGAATCAGATTGTTGTCTTGCACAAGATAGAAGTGTCATCACAGGGTGAACTGTAGATAATACCAAGGTATAAGCTCCTAAATTTTATTGCCATTTCAGAATTTTTTAAAGCCATTTAGCCTCTTCAATACTTATGGTAATCAGCTACATAAAGTAATACAAGTCCACATAAAGAAAACAAAATAATTTGAATAATTTTTAGTCCTGATTCAAAATATGAACCATAATCCATAACTAAAACATTGTAACCAAAATCTATAATCCAAAACCCACTTCACATGCATCTTTGATGCTTTCTATTTGGAAAACTTGAGTACAGAACAA